>JADBJO010021104.1:0-30153 GCA_016801955.1 Conus betulinus | reverse complement strand
GCCGGAGATGGATCGCGTAGATGATACTCTGATGAATCGCTGATACCGCGAGATGAGATGATTGAGTTCTTTAGATCTGAAGAGTCGCACCGTAGTCTGTAGGTAGATCTCTATAGGTCTATATACTCTCCTTTTTTAATTGCATTTCGAGAGCAGATTGACTGATGATGAGACGAGAGGAGTTGATTTTGGTTATGTGACTTGCATTGATCTGTCGTGATCTTCATGCCATGTGATGGATGCAAGATTTTAGCAGCCAAAGCCTCAGTCTTACAATCTGTCCTTAAAGTCATCCCATACAGTTATTCAAAACCGTATCATCACACGGTCAATTTCGCCATAGCTACACTTCTTAATATGATTCTCCTAATGGATAATGAAGACCATTCATAGAGCAATAAGAAAAATGATGGGTTAGTCAAAAGTGGAAACAAAACAAAACTACAGAAGAGAGAGAGTCCGGATTTAGATTGGGGGGCAAGGGGTGGGGTGCGTAGATCTGGGGTTGAGGAGAGAAGGATGTGTAGACAGATGTGGGAGCCTGGAGTAGATGTGTAATGATTTGTAGATTTAAGGGTAATAGCGTTATAGATGTATACGGGTATCTCCAAGTGTGGTGTTTATTAGAATACTATTGCGATTGGAACGATTGTGTGTTCTATGATCTAAAGTACTGATTGACATAAGATATTTATACAATCGATTTCTTGTGACAAGTTTTATGATTCGTATTCGTTATCAGCTACTAGCCTCAGAGTGGCCGCACTTCAGTGAGCTATCACGATATATGGTCCAGAGTAGCTAAGGCTTGTTTTGTTTAGATCAGTAATACAGTGGGTTAGTTAGGAGAAGATAGAAGGATTGAGAAGATAGGATTTCTTCGAGCTTTTCAGCAGAAAAGCATTCAGTCTTGTAGAAAGGGCTATTGATATAACATGAGAGTATCAGGATATGTCGAAGACTGGAACATAAATGAAGCTGGTCCTGTTGAATTACCAATTGCGTACCCAGTAGGAGTATGGTTCAGCACTTTAAGTTTTCATCTGTGGCTAGATGTATGGCCTGGATTCGGAGGATGACTGTGCTATGTTTGTCTAGGGAGTAGAGAATTAAGCCTTTTTTTAAGACATCAGTCACTCCTAGTCCCAAACGTTGAATCGCTAATTCAACGGGAAATTTCAGTGTGCACTGAAGAAGAGTACTCTATCACAGTACTGTGACTAGTTCCGCTTTTTCAGATAATAGCAGAACGCCTTTTTGAGACTAATTGGCATACATTATTGAAGAGTATTGAGAAAAAAAAAAAAAGAGAGAGGAGAGAGACGAGATGATAGAGAGAGGGAGAGAGAGAGAGAATGTTGTGTGTGTGTGTGTGTGTGTGTGGTTATGTTGTGTTGTGTGTGCGCGTTGTGGGTGTCTGTGTGCACGCGCGCTCGAGTGTGGTGGTGAGCACACGAGTGACAGTGTGTGTATGCGTGCGTATGCTTGTGTAGTGTGTGGGTTGAGTGTGGTGTGTGTGAGTGGCAATGTGTGATTGTGTGTGGGTGTGCGTGTGTGTGTGGAGAGAGATGAGAGATGTAGAGATGAGAGAAGAGACGAGAAAGAGGAACGAAAGAGAGACGAAGACAGGAGATTTGTGAGTTGTGTGTGTGTGTGGTGTGTGTGTGTGTGTGTGGTGGTGTGTGTGTTTGTGTGTGGTGTGGCCGCGAAACATGCTTTCACGTGTGTGTGTGTGTGTGGTGTGTGTGTGTGTGTTTGTGTGTGGGTGAGAGAGAGAGAGAGAGAGACATGAAAGAAAGCGAGCGAGAGGAGAGAAGGAGAAGAGGAGCGAGAGAGAGAGATAATGTGTGCTTGCGTGCGTGCGTCCGTGCGCACACATGTGTTGTGTGTGTGTGAAAGTATTTTAAATGTAAACTTCATGCAGGTCTTTAACGTGTTTTACCACTATAGATGTTATTCATCATATTTCATATGGTGATCATCCTATCATCAAATACACCTCCACGCACGCACGCACTCACCCACCTCTCTCTCCCCTCTCTTCTCGTCTCTCTCTCACACACACACACACAACACCACTCACACCCACACACACAGCCACACACACACACACCCACACCACATAGCAGCAAGAGGAACACACACACACACACACCACACACACACACACACACACACACACACCACACACACACACACTCACAGCACCCACACACACACACACGCACACGAACCACATGTTTTCTGTCTAACACCACCTAGAGTGTAAAGACTTAAATTTCACACACAAACCACACACACACACACACACACACACACACACACACACACACACACACGCATAACACACGCATGCATGGCACACAGAGACACACGGGTTCGCGCGCGCGCGCCCGCGCGCACAAACATTTTACATACAAAAACCACATCAGACATACTCACGACATTCAAAAAATACATGTGCAACGCTATAAGACGCACCACACATCACACCCACACATACCACACAGCTACGCGCATTTCACACACAGACACATGCATCACATATCACACACTTACCAGCACAGCACAGAATACACACACACTCACATCATCACCGCCACACTACACACGCGCGCGCGCGCCGCGCCGAGCGCAACTTTCACGACATCACCACCACACAGCGCACAACACACACATACACATAGTATCACCTAGAAGCGCTCGCGCGCGATCGTGCGCAGAAACAAATACACATACAATTAGACATACACATACATCGCGCATCGCATTTAACACACATACACCACATCACACACACACACATCACACACACACTCCAACACACACACAGCACAAAGTATATTATTGCATTAATTTCTTGGCTTTTCCAACGCATTATCTCTCTGTCTGGCTTTTTTAAAAAAAAAAAAAAAAAAATTGATATTTTTCTTCTTGCTTCTTCCGCCATTCTGTCCGAGTTTCATTGAACTGTTCTTCTTTTTTTTGTTGGTGTTGTGTTTTATCACTCTGTGTGTTTGTCTAAATTCTCTCTCCCGGTGGGGACCGGGGAAACTGGGTGCTTTGTATCACTTCAGATATAACGTTCTTTTTGCTTCTCCGCCCTTGAATCTATAAGCTATGGAACTGAACTGGGGCTAGCTAAGTGTAAGCCTTTCAAAGTCACCTGTGTCAAGACTACCCGCTGGATTGAAAGTCGTTTTAAAGTTCATAATGCCTAGTTGGATAGAGGGCACTTACAGCCACCGTGTCACTGGCGCATAGTGATGGTAATCTCTCATTGACCCCACGTGGGTAGCCGCTTAGTCACTACAATTCACATAAACATTTGTCCACTTCTGGAGACACACGTTTACCCTGTCATAAATGGCCGTACGTATCGTTCGTAGACGACGTTTAGACGACATGCACGGCCAATGTCGTGTATTGCTATTACAAACTGGCGTAGTCCGTTAGCTGATAAATTATTTGACAGAGGATTGAGTTCGCGCACTGATGATGTCGGATTCAACACGTTCTTTCAGCACTGACTATAGCACGATAATCAAGTTGTTCATTGACTGATGTATTGCATATGCAAATTAGTCCACATCCTCTATCTGATTGTAATATATCAAGCTGGTCGCAGGACTGATGTTGAATTACGCTAAGTTGTCATTGACTAAAGTATATATCCAGTTTGTCGGGCAGACTGATATACTTACTTAATTAACAAGGTTTGTCACCTGACTTATGTAGATATCAAGATTGGTCGCAGCTACACTGATGTACTAAAAGTCAGGTCCGTCACTACACCGATGTCGGATAACGAAGTTTAATCAGTGACTGATGTAGGATGGCAGGTTTGTCACCATAGCCCAATCATTACTCGACAAGCAACTTATTGTCACCCGACAGATCGAAAATAACAAGTTTGTCAATATACCCTCCGTCAGGGTGTGCTAAGAGCCTATCGTGATCCACTGAATGAGTCCCATCTTGAAACAAAAGACCATTGCATGTCGTCTGCTCTCGAGGGCTTTTTCTCCGCTGACCTGGGACTCATTAGTGGGACACGGGCTCTGAATTGTCCCTTGAGAGAGTCTATACATCTGCTCTGTGGCATCCATAACACCAAGGTGTGTCAGCTACAAAAAACGGCCGAATCGCTAACGGCCATCCCAAAGCAGGGAAAGCCATTGCCACCCAGTGTGAACAGTAGGGGCGGGAAAGTAATGTCAAAACGAGAAGGAAAGCGAGAGTAGTGTTCAGTGAGTAGTTCTAGTAGTGTGTGTGTTGTAAGTTTCACGTGCGTGTGTGTGTGTGTGTGTGTTGTGTGTTGGTGTTTGTGTTGTGTGTTGTGAGTGTGTAAGGGTGTGTGTTGTGCAGTATATGTCACTACTTTGGGACTTGATCGTTCGTAGAACAATGGTGGCTAAAATTCTGCCCTCCGTGTGTGTGTGTGTGTGTGGTGATGTGTGTGTGTGTGTGTGTGTGTGTGTCTGTGTGTCTGTGTGTGCGTGTTGTGATGTTGCATGCGTCGAAGCGCGTGGCGCGCGTTTGTGCGTTTGTGCGTGTTGTGTGTGTGTGGTGTGTGTGTTCGTGCCTCTGTGTGTGGCCTGTGTGTGTGTGTGTGTGTGTCGTGTGTGTGTGTGTGCTGTGGTGTGTGTGTGTGTAGATGGGTGGTTTCCTGTGTGTGTGTGTGTGTGTAAGCGCGACTCGTGTGTGTGTGTTTGTGTGTGTGTGGTGTGTGGTGTGTGTGTGTGGTGGTGTGTGGGATAGGGGGGTAAGGTGATTTACCACTAGCACTGGACTTGATGTGTTAGAACTAGTTGGCTAGACATCATTCTCGCCTCCTAGCCGTTTTTACCGACTGACAAGCTCGGTGTCCGTGCGGCAGTTGCTCAGGGCGAAAATCAGACTCTCTCAGAACAACATACACTCAGGCTCAGCAAATCTTCAACACGTCTCTCATGAGAACGACATGCCAGCATCCACACGAGGTTACTGTATTCAAGTAGCGATTCAGTGAATGGGAGTAAAGTAAGTAGTAGAGTAGTTAGCAATGGTATCTAACATGCAAAACTCTGATACCATTGTGTGAGTGACAAGTTAGCCTCAGACATGGACAAAGAGCAGGCTCGCTAAGCACGTCGCAAATATTGATTCTGATTGGGGGGCCTGCCAACCTTCATCAAGATGGTGGTGTTTTTCAAAAAAATCTCAAAGATCGTTTGTTAAACTCCTGCTGCGTTTTCGCTGTCCATAGTCGTATGAGCACAAGCCTGCCCGTAATGGACAAGCATGTGGCATCACAATTTTGAGGGATTTTATTTCACCAGTTCAGCGAAAGGCGCACCGATCGGTCCTGTGTTTCTGTTTACTATGAATAATTACATCCTTGGTTTCCAGGATTGTGTTTGGTTTCTGTCATTCTGTCCGCCCCAGATAGCCGCGTGAGCAGGTGTACTGGTGTTGCTGCTGCGTTGAAGTATCAGGACACTGATTCGCCACCAGGACAGTGGCTATCATCATCCGTTGCTGGTGTATGTTACTGTCCCAGGCTTGTTTCCTTCTTAGTGGCCGTCCAGATATTTCGTGGCCTATCCAGTTTGTACGACGCCGACAATAGCAACGTGGAATACATGGTATCGTCATTCGTCATTTTTGTACACCAGCAACATGGAGGACCTACCATTAGAGACTATGTGGGACAAACTTGTGTTTGGATAGGGTTGTTACAGAGTGGATATGCTTCTTGTGAGTGCGTGTACACAGTCGCCAGTGATTACTGTATCCAGACTTCGGGCAGGGTGGGAGCCTGGCCGTACAGAAAAAAACAAGCATCTTCAGTGTCTGCACAGGAGAACAGGTGGGGCTGACTCTAAAATCTGATTGGATATCTTCAGTACTGCTCATTTTCGTGTGCGTGTCTCTCCATTTCTTGGTCTGCTCATGCGTATTGTGGGACTCTTTCTGCCAAGACATGAATCATCGGTCGGCGGAATGAGAACTTGTACATTGACATGCATACGGATCTCGCGTATGTTCATCGGACATCAATTCCAGCTTCAACTTCTTGTGTATTACGATCATGGGTTTGCTGCCGGTTACAGGGACAGACTTTTGGGGAATTTCAAGAGAGGAAATCAAGGCAAACAGAAAAACGGAAGAAAAGTCAACGAAAGTAGACGGAGAGGGTTATTGCAAGCAATGGTGTATTCATCATCTCTATGGTAGAGGCTTTACCCCTAAAAAAAGCAAGGACTTCCTCTAGTTTGTAAGTTTTGAACACAAAGAGATTTTTAGGTGAAAATATAAAAACGATTGCCCCTCCTTAAGTTCAAAGTTTTGCCAAGTCATTACTATGAAGACAATTTAGTTGTGGGCCTGCGCTTGTTTTCCCCCCACTATTAGATTGTTGTCTTTGTATTTGTCTGAATTTATTCAAGTTTAAAAGGCTGTGCCAGTCTTGAATAAAAGTTACTCTGTGTTAGGCAATGAGGCAGAGAACTTTGACGGCGCGTAACTGCCAGCACAGGTTGTCATCCTCGCGACCCCCCTTCCCCCTCCCCCCCCCCTTTCCCACCCCCCCCCCCCCCCCCCCCCCCCTCCCCCCCCCCACCCTCACTCCCCCCGACCAGGCCCCTCTATCCCTCCCTTCCCCACCCCACCACCCCACCCCCCACCGCACCCCCATCCTCTCCCCTGCCTTCCATGATAGCAGCAGGTTTGCCATGAAAACGCGCCGTGAGTACTCCCTTCCTCCCACCACAGCAAAGAGAAGCCGCCAGCTCTCTCTTCCCTTCCCTGCCACCACAGTTCTGGCTCCACATGTCTGACAGTCACAGACTGTCGTGCGGCCTGGCGCCGTGCTCAAAGCAAATATTATGGACAGGCCCACTGTCTAAGTCTGCACGTGTCTCACAGGGGAAAACATCGATATTAATGACAGGATCCTAAAGATTGTCATTTCTGATCCCAACTACGTTACGTCACAACCACAGGTGCTGGAAGTGGGAGTCTCATTCAGACCCCCCCCCCTCCTCCCCCCATCCATGAGATTACTACCAACCCCTTCTTTTCCGTAATGATAGTATTGGCTGTCTGTGACTCTGGCAGCCTGTCAATCCGCAGGCACAAGGAAACAGGAACGAGTAGCTTTAACAAAACAAAAAAAAAAACAGGGGAGATCAATCCTTTCCTCTTCAGTGCTCCACCAACGGGTAAGGCTGATCACAGTCAGGGAGCCAACCACTAACACTGGTTAACCAGAGCCCAGGGGGGAGCGCTCGTCTTCCTACACTGAGACCTGTGTCAAGTTTCACTGATCAAACCCAGAAGAAGATTAAGTTGTAACTGAGGTCCAAGCCTTGGACACTATGCAATTGCCTGTCTTGATGTCATGCGTTTTAAACAGTGTAAACTTTAGGCTCATTCCTGGCAAGATCTGTCAGGATGATAAAGAAGTGCTGTGTTTAAGATGCAACTGAATGCCACGACTTGGTGATAACTGTCAGGATGATTGATGAATATTACATTTTGACAGTACCTGGTACTATCTTTTAAGATGCTTGCTGAATGTCATATTCTAAGAGGATAGCTTTATGGCCACATTAGGTGAAAAACTGGGAAGGGATTTATGAATGCTGTTGATTGTCTTAATGATTGGTTGTGGTGACACTAAGGGGGACGCCAGCCCAAAGAAAGAGGATTATACTGAAAATTTGTGAATTTAGATATTTTAAGCCTGTGCGCACAGTCAAGTTAGTGAGAAATTGCACATAATTTGTGTCAGTTATTGGGTTGGTTATTCATACATCATTTCATGTTTGAACTGATTTCTAACTCTGTCTTTCACTCAGAGCATAAGCACTTTTTAGTAACATAGGCCCAAATGCGAATTACTCATGAGCCATGCTTGGGTATTTCTAACAGTCCCTGAGAAGAAAATAAGAATTCTTTCGATGACTAGTAACGGCAGAGTTTCCCCTTCCACTACTGAGGACGGAGGTCACATTTTGATATGCAAACTGATCTATAATTCTTATTGAGGAATCTTTCTGAGTCCTTCCCCTAGATGACCCATACCTGCCACCCTAACTTGTCACACAACAGCCATACCATGCTCTGTAAACAATGCTGCTTTACATATCTGTGTGCCATTTAATGCTCCGCAGGCAAAGGTGAACCGCATATTCGTGTGCCATATAATGCTCCCAAGGCAATGACACATATTCGTGTTGTGCCATATAAAGCTCCGAAGGCAATGGCACAACACATATTCGTGTGCCATAATGCTCCGAAGGCAAAAAAAATGGCACACACATATCCACACACCTATTCGTGTGCCATAAATGGTCCGAAGACAATGGCACACACGTATCCATATGCCATATAATGCCTCTGAAGGCAATGGCCTTGCTGGCAATACCACACATATTTCGTGTGCCATATAATGCTCGGAAGGCAATGGCCACACGCATATCCGTTATGCCATATAATGCTCCGAAGACAATGGCACACACGTATCCATGTGCCATATAATGCTCCGAAGGCCAATGGCACACACATATCCGTGTGCCATATAATGCTTTTGCTGGCAATACCACACACATTTCGTGTGCCATATAATGCTCCACAAATGCAGAGATGCACGCATATCCGTGTGCCATATAATGCTCCACAGACCATACGGCACGCATGTTCTCCATGTGCAATAAAACACACTCTACGGCTGGTATCGTATGCATTATCCATGTGCCCTAACGCTCCACAGGTAATGTCATATGTTGTGCCCAAAATGCTCCACAGGCAACAGCGCACACATATTTGTGTGTGCCATTTTAATGTTCCACAGGTGGTAATGTCGCACGCACATCTGTGTGCCAAAAAAAATGCTCCACAGGCAACAGTGCACACATACTTGTGTGCCATTATAATGTCTCCACATGTAATGTCGATCGCAAACTTGTGTGCCATATATAATGTTCCACATGTAATGTCGATCGCATAGACAATTGTGTGCCATATTATGTGCCACAGGTACTGTCGATCGCATATTTGTGTGTGGCATGTAATGCTCCACAGGTAATGTTGAACGCATTGTGTGAGTGTGCTCCCACAGGCAACAGCGCACACATATTGTGTGCCATACTATACTATGACGGCAATGTCGTACGCATATTTGTGTGTCACATAATGCTCCACAGGCAGTATTGCACGCCATATTCGTGTGCCATATGATGCTCCACAGGCAACGTCACTCATGTATATTTGTGTGCCGTATAATGCTTTAACAAACACGTCACACACGTGCATTTGTGTGCCACATATTGCTCCACAAAATTTTACGTCACATGTGCATTTGTATGCCACATAATGCTCTGCAGAGATACGTCGACATTATACATGTGTGTGCCATATAATGCCCCACAGCCAAAGATGCACGCTTACCTGTTTGCCATATAATGCCCCACCACCAATGGTGCACGCATATCTGGGTACCATATACTGCTCCATAGCCAATGGTGTACGCATATTTGTGTGACATATAATGCTCCACAGATACGTCACATGTATATTTGTGTGGCCATATAATGGTCTGCAAATCCCATTGCATGTACATTTGCGTGCTATATATAATGGGTCCACAGGCAATGTCGCATGCATATTCATCCAAATTTAGATTTTGTGCTTGAAATTAACACAAGCTTTTCAAAATTCATTTTAACATCAATGCCCAAAGGAGCATGGACGCCAATACTACTGGGAAAGAAAGAAAAAGAAAAGAGTAAGGCAAAGGTCGCCTGTCGGAACAGAACTGGCGATTACCAAACCATGTGCTGGTGCTGGGGAACTGACACTGCTTATACAGATTCTGGCGACCTTGCAGAGCAAGGTCAGCCAATCAGAGACAAGTCTGTGAGAGAACGCCCTCAAGACCCTTGTGTGGATCGGCTGTAGCTTCACGTAGTGCGTCATTCCAAGTGTGCCCATGTCAAGCTACAGCTTTCCATGTCAGGAACGAAAAGAAAGAAGAGATTCATGGAAATCATAGACTTGGTCATGAGTCTTCACACAGGCAAGTGGGAGATTCTGACTGAGTGATGGTCTGTCAGCTAAGAACCGAGTCTGTCTGTCTGTCTGTCTGTCTGTCTCTCTCTCTCTCTCTCTCTCTCTCTCTCTCCTCTCTCTCTCTCTCTCTCTCTTGGGGGGCGGCGGCTGGTAATGGCAGGTAGCAGGAAGTTAGTGTTGAGTGCTGCAGGAATATTTGCTTTGTTCAACTGGAATTCTGGCCTGTTTGTTAACTATACTTGTTAGTATACATCGTAAGTACCAAGTGACTGTAAATGTGATAGAAAATGGTGGACTTGAACACTTGGAGGGCCGTTATCGGCGTTTTCTATGGTAAAGGAAATGTGAGAACAAAATGTAAACAAAACAGGTCAGGTGACTTTGTGAAGGTGAGTTTGGAGACAGATGCAAACACACCCATTTTCTTCCATTGATGTTGTCGGTTGTCGTCGGTTTTGGTTTGATCTTCATGGTGTACGGAGTGACACGTGATTGCCATTTCATTTCAAAATGTACAGAATCTGTGTCATTCAACAGTACAATGTACTATTTCAATGTGCAAAAGGGGACTGGAACCGAATGTGTGGATGAAGGGCAATGTGTCAACAGATACATGTGTCAACTTGACATGCACGTGCAAGTGCTGCTGTCTGTTTCTGTGCAGTGCGTGTCGTGTTCTCGCTGCATAGGCTGCTTCTCAGTGGAGACACACTGAGACCAACCCTGGCCCCAATACTGAAGAAAGAACACAAACGAAAGATGAAGTCGAAAAGAACACATACGCACTGACAGAACAAGACAAGCTTGTTGAAGCAATAATGCAAGCGATGCAAAACCCAGCTGCGTGAACAAACCACAGTGCTAAGAAATGATATGTCTGAAATAAAACAGGACTTGGGCCAAGTGAAAAACAACAGTGTGAGGAAAATAACAAACGCTGTGACAGACTGGAGACTGAACAAAAACATCTGACACAGTGAAAGACATAACATATGACATACATGACCTGTTTGCTGTGTCAGATGAAAGAAAGGAAGAAGTACTACAATGTTCTGAAACGATTGACAGCATGAGACAAGAACTGGACAAACTGAAGGCTGACACAGAAAAAACTAGAAAGTTTTTCTCGAAGAGATAACTTAAGATTTTGGTATTCCCCAACAGGGCCCCAGCGAATCATTTGACACACGTGCGCGTGCAGTAGTTGATGTGTTGAATAGCATTGACGGACAAAAACAATGGACTGACAACGACATCGGACGAGCACACAGAGCGGGATACAGTCGAGATGGCCAACCACGACCAATGATCGTGAAATTTAACAGATGGAAAGACAAGATGCGCATAATTGGCGATAGAGAGGTCAGAGAGAAATTACAGCAACAAGGGGTAGGAGTGGCTAATGACGACCCAAACAAGCCAGCAGACGAAAATAAAGGCTAGAGCACGTCAAGAAGGGAAAAGAGAACATTTTTCCGCAGGGGGCAATTTGATTGGTCCACGATTGCCTGACCCAAGCACTTACGCGGAAGTAGTAGAGGGTGGCCGAGAAAATAATAAGACAAACACATACACAGTTACACCTTCTACTCTTCAATTTCAATCTGGGGAGAGTGTGGAGGGTGGGTCTCTGTCTGTTTCAGCCAATCAACAGGCATCTCGTCCCTGTTAACGCAGGGAGGATGATGGCAGGGAGGATGGTGAGCTTACATCTTCCTCCGCTCACCCCACCCCCAGTTCGTGCTACACCCGATCGGCAACAGATTGGTAATGGTGGTAAGAATGGGGGGGGTTGCAGAGCGGCTCGTGACAGAGGTGGAGGTCAGCGAACTGGATCAGCGGCCAGTCGCGGGGATTCCCCCCGTGTCTCCACGGATCGACGTCACGGTAACGACGAACACACAGCGCGTGGCGGAGCTGTATCCAACAGACAGAGTGGCATGCGAGCGTACCTGTCTAACCAGTCCAGCAAGCCTCTATATGGGGAAAGGGGTACGGGTGGTACTAGAACCTTGCGTTCAAACTCTGTAAAAAGCAAATAGGACAGGTTAGACCATCCACAAACAATGGACTTTCTTAAGTTATAATGTTGAAAATTTGTTTCCAAAAACTAAGTGATGTTTCTTTGTAAATTATGTTAACAAATTTGATTTTGTTTGCCTTACAGAAACCTTTTTAGATTCGTCTTTTGACTATAAAGCATCTTCATTCATTATATGAAATGTCATGTTTCAGCTAGAAAGTGTTCATTTCATGGAAGAAAATCAGGAGGTATTCTCCTTTTAGTAAGAAAATGTTCGGAAAAAATATGTAAAAGAGATTCAGATAAATTGTGACAATACAATTGTTATAAGAATAGATAAATCTGTTTTTGGTGTGAATAAAGATATCATTTTTGTTGGTTGTTATATTGTTCCAGAAGGAGGCCCTCTATATAATGAAAAGTAAAGATTATCAAAGATGGCGTACTTTTATTAGAAGAGGCTTTATTGGAAAAGTTTGATAAAGATGATGTATACTTTATTGTAACTGGTGATATGAACGCTCGAACAGGTCAGATGCAATCTGAACATGAAGATTTACGTTGTATGAAATCAAAATTTTTTACGATACAAAAGATATGTTTGTAAATAGCTTTGGGGAAAACGTTACTGGATTTTTGTGTTTTGTTTGATGTG
Organism: Conus betulinus; assembly: GCA_016801955.1. Taxonomy (NCBI): domain Eukaryota; kingdom Metazoa; phylum Mollusca; class Gastropoda; order Neogastropoda; family Conidae; genus Conus; species Conus betulinus. Next base: position 17,419 of record JADBJO010021104.1, on the reverse strand, counting down.
AATATCTTAAATGGGTTTTGTGATGGAGAGATAAAGAGGGTAATTACACTTTTTGTATCCCCTAATGGATGCAGTGTGGGTTGATTACTTTTTGATTCATGTTGATTTATTACTGAAATTTGATTTGCATGTTGGTGACTGTGTTTATTCGTGGCATTTACCAATCGAAGTTGTATGGAATAACGTTCACGGAAATTTGGAAAGTAACCAGGTTAAACAACCAGGTGAAGAAAAAATTGTTTGGTCGAATGAAAATGTCCATAAATATAAAGACGAACTTGAAAGTGATGAGTTTCAGAGTGTCTACACTCAGCCCTCCTCCGCAAATGGATATTGATATAAATGATAGTTTTTAAACCTTTCTGTTAATGCTTTATATGGAGCTGCTGCATGTATGGTCCGCACGGTAGGTCAAGGTCGAATAAAAAGTAACGACTGGTTTGATGAGGAATGTGAGAGAAAGAAAGCAGAAGCAAAAAGCTGCTAAAAAGATTTCAGAGATGTAAAACAGCTAGTGATAAAAAAGTAAAAAGAGTAGAATATGCAGTGTCACGAAAAGAATACATCAAAAACTGAGAGAAAACTAAGCAATTAGAATTTGAGGAAAATAGACTAAAGAAATAAAGAGAATCCATAACCGATTCTAAAACATTTTGGTCATTAATAAGATCTGTTAATAAGAAAAGCTTAATCTATAATGAAATCTCCATCCAACAATGGTATGACCAACTTTTTTCATGTTTTCAATGATTCTCGATAATACTGTACCTCTGGAAGAAGACATTTCACACTGGATGGTGAGGATGAATCTGTGCCATTGTTCAATAACACCATTTCTAGAGAAGACGTAATGGATGGTATTAGACATTTAAGGACAGGGAAAAGTGCTGGACCCGACAGAATTGTTGGAGAAATGTTAAAAGAAGCAAATTCTATCATAATTGACTATCTTGTTCGCTTATTTAATGAGCTTTTTGAACACGGCAATTTCCTTTAGAATGGGCTCTAAATCTATTATTATTCCAATTTACAAAAAAGGTGATTCCAGTAATCCAGATATTATCGTGGAATAGCACTCACTAGTACCATTAGTAAAGTGTATACTCATATCTTGAACAAAAGATTATCAAAATGGGCTGAAAAATGAAGGAAAAAATATTAGAAGAACAAGCAGGTTTCAGAGCAAATTATAGTACTATTGACCATATATATATATATATATATATATATATATATATATATATATATACACACTATATTCACTTGTATAGAAATATTTATTGAGCAATTCTAAACTCTATGTAGCCTTTGTTGACTTCAGGAAGGCTTTCGACTCTGTGTGAATCGTAATACTCTTTGGAACGTGTTGCGTAAAAGTGGAGTGAATGGAAAAACTTTGTTTTGGCTATTCGTGGTATGTATAATTCTGTGCTGGCATGTGTGCGTGCGTATTCCAATTATTTTGACTGTCCAAAGGGTGTAAAACAAGGCTGCCTTTTGAGCCCACAATTGTTTTCATTTTTATTAATGAGTTAGCAATTGAAATATCAAAAAAAAAGGAAAGCACGGTATTCAATTAATCTCAGGAGCTGTTGAGATATTTTGCTTCTGTTTGCTGACGATGTTATTCTAATGTCTCGCAAACAGTTATAGGTCTCCAAAAACCAATTAAAGTCACTAAAAGAAGAAACAGATCGTTTAGGGATTAACTGTTAATTTAGATAAAAACTAATGTTATTGTATTTAGAAATGGTGGACACCTTTCAGTGCACGAAAAAATGGTTCTATGGAAAATGAAGAAATAAAAGTTGTCAATTTCGTATAAATACCTGGGAATGATATTTTCAACAAGATTAAGTTTGAAATTTTGCTTGGGAAGAGGGGAGCAGAAAGGGTAGAAAGGGTGTAATTGAAATTTTGAAGTCATTAAAAAAAGCTAAATACTATTGACTGTAATCTATTTTGGAAATTATTTGATGCCCAAATAGAACCTATTCTTACTTATGCTGCTGAAATATGGGGCCTCTACTCTAATCAGAAAATGGAAAGAGTGCATACATATGCTATAAAACGTTTTCTTAATTTACCTTTACATGCTTCTAATACTATGCTATACGGAGAAACCGGCCGATATCCGTTGTACATAAGATCTTTTGTCAAGTGCATAAAATACTGGCTAAAAATTGTAAAACTGCCTCAGTCTCGATTGTGCAAACAAGCATACGACATGATGGTAATTGAACTCGATATTGGTAAAGAGAATTGGGCCTATCAGGTTAAAAAAAGTATTATGTATAAATGGTTTTGGTATTGTATGGATGTTACAGGAGTTGGAAATGATAGACAATTTATTTCAGAGTTTAAAGACAGACTGATTTGTTCGTACAAACAAAACTGGCATTCGGCTATTGAGAACAATGAAAAATACAGTTGGTTTTCTTCATTTAAAAATGTCTTTCAAGCTGAAAATTATCTATATATTATAACAGACAAATGGCATAGGATTAATTTTGCTCGATTTCGATTCAGAACTCTCGGATTTAATACAAAGAAAAGATGGTATCTGCCTGGGGCTTCTTCAGATCTTCATGCCCTATGTGTGGCTATGATGTTGAGGATGAAAAACATTTCTTATTCTATTGTACAGGATATGTAACATTACGGAACAAATGTGATTTTTTTCGTACGGATTTAGCTCAGACTCATAATGTTACATCTGTTTTACTTCAAATGACGAAATGATTATGAAATCAGTTGCAAAATTTATAGCAGAGGCCCAGAGAAATTGCGAAAAGAAAGAAAAGATTAACCCACTATGATGCATAATCCATTAATATGATGAAGATAAAAATGAATGTTTCATATATCTTATGATAAAGTGGATGGTCGAATTTCATATATTTTTGAGTGCGTGTGCGTGCGTGCTTATCCGCATGTACATATGTGTGTATGCATGTGATTGAGCGAATATGTGTGTGTATGTGTGTGTGTGTGTGTGTGTGTGTGTGTGTGTGTGTGTGTGTGTGTGTGTGGGTGTGTGCGTGAGTCTACATGTGTTTGTGTGTGCGCACGCGCGTGTGTGTGTGTGTGTGATATTGGGTGGGCTGGTGGGTGAGTGCTTGTGATATGTGTTTATGTGGCTAAATGATTATCATGTCATAACTGACTGAAGTTTCGCTGAGCTATTTTTTTTTTGGTATTTTTTAGTATTGATTTCATATGCCAGCAATATTTTCTTTCTGAGCCAATTGTTACCCCCTTGTCATCAGACCGTAATGGTAATGACAATAAAATATCGTGAATCGTGAATCTCTCTCTCTCTCTCTCTCTCTCTCTCTCTCTCTCTCCCAATGTGTTTGTGTTTGTTTGTTTAGTTTTACGTCTTTTCACATGGTGTGTTTTTAGACGATTGGGTTGTAAATGATATACATCAAGATGACATTAATAGTATTATACAAATGAAAACGTAATTAAAAAATAAAGCTTAAATCAGTGAACATGAACAACATAAACAATGTTTGCTTCAAAAATACTGAAATTTCATACTAATGTACTAATAGGACTCTGTGTGTGTGTGTGTGTGTGTGTGTGTTGTGTGTGTGTGTGTGTGTGTGTGTGTGTGTGTTTGTGTGTGTGTGTGCATGCATATGTGTGTATGCATGTGTGCGTGTGACAGGCCGTTTTTGTCACAGTTTTTACAATAACTCTGCTTACCCGAGCGAGTTTACTGAAAAACTGGTTGGTGAGGTTGGTTAACTGGTTTCACCTGTACACCATAAAAGCCAAGTGAGCGGGGGTAGCCAACAGTCTCCGAAGAAATTCCGGCTAGTTCGCCTACCCCATCCAGCCGACGAGCGACTCAATTCACTTGTTGTGACAGCCAGTTCCCCCAAGTAGAGTTTGACTCTGGTGTTCGTGGGAAACTGGTTGTCCCTACCTCGGATTTGGGCCTGTTGTGTGTCCCATTTTTCCACCATGCCAATGTACGAGAGGCTGGTGTATGCCAGTATAGACCCGACAAACCAGCTGAGCCAACGCCTCTTCTGCGAGAGAAGTCGTCGCTTCGGGTTCGAGACACTTAAGTTCTCTTCGCCAGCTGCGCCCTGCGCTGGTCCTGCCTAGTCAGAACCACCGCCTGTGTTGACAACGACCCGCAGCGTCAGCGTCGTTCCTGCGCGTCGTGAGACCCTTCGTGTCGTCGATCTTGTACATTGTGAGACTCTTGTTGCTGTGCAATAACAGAACCGGGAGCTCTTGGAAGTGGAGGCTGGTGCCTCAAAGGTAGCGGAGTGCCACTTCAGTGTGATCGGACTGAATCAGTTTTTTTTTTTTTTTTTTTTTTTTTTTTTGGGGGGGGGTGGTTACTTCCTTGTGGACAGAGACGTCACTGTATCGTTCCGTCGTCACTTGCAATTCACTACCCCTACTGGCAGTCGCAGTGTCGTCGCGTCGACTTTGCTCTTCACCAGCGTCTACCCCTGCCTACAGACTGCGCCCCCTTAGGCCAGACAAGTGACTCGTGCAGAGCTGCTCCGTCATTCTGCACTCTGTTGTGATAAGAATAGTTTCAGTCGCGGACTGTGAGACCCATAGTTGGCGTGTGCTCCATGTGTGTTATTCATGTTTATTGATGATGATTTTTGTATGTGTTGGATGGTCCAGGCAGCGTGGAAAAAAATAAGAAAAGAATTACGGTTGTGTTGCCTGGCTGTCTATGTGCGGTTGAGTGGGTATGTGTGGTAGGAAAGCATGAATCCATATTTGTGGGAGAGTCAGACACACACGCACCAAGCACCCCATCCGTAACAGTGCGTGCGCATGCGTATATGTGTATGCATGGGTGTGCGTGCGCGCGCGCGCGCGCGCGCGCGTGTGTATGTGTGTGTGTGTGTGTGTGTGTGTGTGTGTGTGTGTGTGTGTGTGTGTGTGTGTGTGATGGTAGAATCAATACAAAATATCCAAACAGGACAGGACAGTATTTACGAACGATTTTTTTTCACTTGCATGTAGATTTAAACAAAGTAAATCGATGTAGAAAAAGCACCATGGCATCAAATGGCATCGGTTTAAAAACAATGTACAGCTTCTTAAGATCAAGCTGATTGTGACCTATGACTAACTTCGAAATATCAGTTATACTCGTCGACGACTGAATGCAGATCAAGGGGCTAGTACACGTTTGTGTATCTTCTTGTGCAAAATACGTCAATCATTGTCTGCACTTTATTGTGACAAGACATTCAGTTACTGTGCAGGGAAGTTCACACTGCATGCTAAGATGAACATTAAATACTTACGCGTTTTCAGTCATGCTAGCATGGTGTAAGTACAAACGAAGTGCCGCAATGAGGGGCAAATGTTCCTTTTTTCTCTGCAAAAACAATAAACGATGAAAGTTGATCAACTGTGGAAGGCAACTGGTCGAACAAAGCACAGCATTATTAACCCAATCGTGTAAGCCATCACGATCAGTGCAACTGCCTGGCGCACGCACACACGCTCGCAAGCACACACACACACACACACACACACACACACACACACACACACACACACACACACACACACAACACACACACACACACACACACACATACACACACACACACACACACACACAGGCCCACACGCACGCACACACACACGCTCGCGCACATGTCACCTACAAACTCCCATCTATGGACACTCAATATCACGCACCTGCATCACTTTACTAGTGTACATTCACCAGTGCACATACCTTTGCAGTAAAAAGAAAAAAAATACAGGGGATCCTACGAGATTGGAAGTCTATTGTCTCTGTTGGCGTGTGCTTACTGATTGGTATCTGCCATTGGAATAGCCCAGAATCAGTCTGCCCCGTTATTAGCGATCTTCACAGCGATGGTCTTAAGATTAATCCAACATATGTTTAATTCGTGATGATACTTGCTCTTTCATTTCATTTGGCTGTGTGGCCATTTCCCCTCTAAATGTGGAGTTCTTCAAGTGATGTCTATGGTACAGTGGCTTCCATCGTGTTTTGTTGAGGAGTTTCTTCAGGTTTCTCATCACTTCAGATCAGCCTGGCTGTAATTCACTGGTTAATGGCGCCTGGCCTGCCAGTGTGTCTGCTCTCTCATTTCCCTTGACACCTGCATGTCCGGGGCAGAAAAGTCACGTAATTCTTTTTTTTTTTTTTTCATAGGTGTTTCATGTCATTCCGAATATCCCATTCCACTTTTCATTTTTGGAAGCAGCATTATGGAGTCAGTCAGTATCATGGCTGATTGAGTTCGAAGCTTGTCTGCGGATGAAAGCCAGTGGAATGATTTTGTCACTGCTTCTCTCTCTATTGAGAGACTGGAAGTCGAGTCATATGCACCTCCGTCTTCCTGAATTGTTCGACCACTTTGTTTCACTATGCATTTCTGGCTGGACTAGCCTTTGATGAATGAACCGTCAGCATTTATCGCAATGTCTTCTTTTCTGACGAATTTTCCACCTGGATTTGAATTTCTGCGTTGGATTTGTCCTTTTGGTGATAGTCTCCAAGCCCTCGTGAGGTGGAAATTTGGTAGAGGTGTTTGAAGTGGTCAGGATACAATTTCCTATTCTGAATTTCTCATAGTTCTGATAACTGGGAGACATGTTGTATCTAGTCATCTGCCGATCCCATCCATGCCATGATGATTTTCTATGTCCTAGAGGAGTGTGTGTGTTGTGTGTGTGTGTGTGTGTGTGTGTGTGTGTGTGTGTGTGTGTGTGTCCTTGACTGTTTACATAATCCTTTTGTTTAAATTGTTCGTAAGAAATAAAGTGGCCATTGTCAAGCAAAAAAAGAGCCATACAATATATGCCCTTGTTGATCCATGCTTATCCCAAAATAGTCTTTTTCCAAACTGTATTCTGTTTGCATAAAAGACTGGTTTCGCAAGGAGTTCATAAAAAAGTTTCACAGTTAACTTTGTAGAAAAAACTGTTTGTACGCCATAAATACCTCTGTCCAAAATACACTTGATTTGCAGGACGAAAGTATTTATGGTCCATATTTCTCAATATCGTTTAAAAGTGGAAAAAATTAGATGTTGTAATGGTTTTCCATTTGTGGTGTGTAGTCTGAACTTTTTTGCACCCATGTCAATTTTAGGGAAGAATCAAAACGTTTTTAATTCTGGCAGTCCAAGACCACCGTTTTGGATACTTTGTGAAAAGTTTTTCTATTTATTTGTCTAGCTTTTTATTCCACACAAATTTGTAACGGTAATTTTGTGAAGTCTGAAAAAAGTGTCAGGTGGGTTAGGTAGTAATATCCACCAATGGATGAGTTTTGATTTTAAAAAAATAAGCGATTTTAAAATTGCCACTGTGCCCAAAGGAGTTAGTTGTCTTTTCGCCCAAATCTTGATCAAATGTTTGACATCCGCTAATTTTTCAGAATAATTAATATTTGCACAGTTTTGCAAACCCATTGGTAAACCAGATTCCAAGAATTTTGAATTTTTGTGGGTTCCACTCCATACCTAAATGGCCCATTTAACGAACAGCAGAATTTTTACAGCTCCCCAACCAAACAGCGCTAGTGTTTTTGTTGTTTTTTCCCCCAGGATTCATATATAACCCCGATATACGTCCAAACATTTCCAGTACGTTTATACATGTTTCAAATGATTTTTGTCGCCTGCCAAAAGAAATTCTGTGTCATCTGCATACTGAGAAAGCTTATGTTCAACTGTATCTATAACTATTCCACATATGTTAAATATTTTCCCGAATCATTAATGCTAGAATTTCAACACATATTAGGAATACATATGGGGATAGTGGATCACCTTGTCTGCATCCGCCGTCTATCTCAAACCAACAAGAAACTTGACCATTAACAAGGACACATGAGTTGACATATTTATAGAATGTTTCAATCCATTTGCAGAAGCCCGGTTGAAATCCAAGACACTTTCAATACTTTAAACATAAAATATCAGCTCACTGAATCGAATGCTTTCTCGAAGTCTGTGTTTAATAAAAGCCCTGGTACGTTGTGTTCTTCTAAATAGGCAATTGTGTCGTAAATGAGCCTAATGTTATCGCCTATGTATCTATTTTTAACAAAAAACCTGTTGATCCTCATTGATGAAACCAGCTAACACATTTTTAAAGCGGTTGGCTATACACGATGACCCTATTTTATATACAACATTTAACAACGAGATTGGTCTCCAGATCTTCACAAAGTGTCTTGGTTTATCTCCCTTTGGGTATACATACAATTAGGCCTTGTCTCTGAACACAGGAAAGCTCTCCCTTCAAAATCCGGCATTTAAAGCTCTGACAACAAAAACATCTATTCTGCTCAAAAAAAAATTTTCTTTTAAAACCTTTAAAAATTCTGTAGTGAAACCATCAGTGCCAGGAGTTTTGTTGTTTTCCATGTTCTTTAATGCTATACATCTCTCCTCCAGTGTGATTTCACCATCTAAATTATTTCCATCGTCATAGTCTAAATGTGGAATATTTAGAATGAGTTCATCCAGATCACAGTCGTCAACTTCAAAAATTTTTTTTGTACAATGATTCATAAAATCCTTCAACCTCGTGAAGAATCTCTGTTTGGTCATTTAAAAATATGCCATGGTTGTCAATTAATCTAGTCATACTCTTGCTTATAAAATGTTGTTTTTTTTTCTAGGTTATAGAAATAGTTCATCACTTTTTCCCCTTCAACTATCCACCTAGCCCTTGATCTTAAAAGTACCCCTTCTATTCTTTTCTCTCGAATAACCTTTAGCCTTTCCTTCTTTAACTCTATAGCTTTGATCTCTTCTTCGTCTTCCGTCTCTTTTCTTCTGAGCCATGTATGTCTTGCTGTATTTTACGTCCTCTCTTCATTCGCGGTTTTATTCTTCATAGTTGTGTATGAAATAGTTTTGGACCTAAGATTCTTCAGTAAAAAATCTAGAAATAAATCATCAGAAATTGTAAACTGATATTGGTCTGAGGAATCGTGTTTACTGCTTCTCTTGCATATGGGCTTACAACATATTCTTGTTTGACATTCTCAATTTCTTTGTTAATATTGTCCAGTCAGTCCTTGTCCTTTAATGATGACGAGTTTAAATTTCCAAAAAAGTATTACTCTTAATTTTTTTTTACCAAACTGTAACCTTAACACAATCATGGAGTGCTCTGTTCTATATATCACATTCAATGCCTGCATCGTCGACAAAGGAAACAACGTGATTTGAAATGAGGAAAAAAATCCAACCGTGCTTGCTGGAAAGGATTATTCCTTCTCCAGGTATATCTGTCACAATCCTAATTCAAGTCCATCCAAATATCATTTAATTCTAAATTGTTTATCATATTGTCTACTGCTTCTCTCGCTTTGGGATTATTAACCCTTTTATAATTACAGTAATCTCTAGCAGGGTCCAAAACTAAGTTAAAGTCTCCTCCAATTACGACATTATGTATACCTAAATTACTAATTTGTTGATTTAAGGTATTATAAAATTCTGGGTCATCTCTTTTTGGTCCATATACATTTACAAACAAAAAATCGTGTTGTTTAATTTCTGCTAAGACTATGAGGCTATTCCCATTATCGCCCTTGTGAACTTTTTTTTTTTATTTTAGTTTCAAAGTTGTTATTGAAAAGTATTGCCACACCTCTTGCATTAGAAGCATGAATAGAGAAATATCCTAGGTACCCCCATTCAGATTGTATATAGCGTTCCATTTTTTTCTTCAAAGTGTGTATCCTGTAGAAAATAAATGGATTTTTCTTTTTTTATCTTTTTTTAGGTAATGGAATACATCTCTTCTTTTCTGTTTATCATTCAGCCCCTGACAATTGACTGAGACAACTGAGACTGTACTACCCATGTTGTTCAATGCGTACAGTTTGTAGATCTATGAAAAAGCCAACGACCAGACGCTTAGATGAGAATAACATAATATTACATAATATCTACATAACCAAAACATTACATAATAAACTACAGAACCAGCTTCACCTCATACTGAAATAAGTAAAGAGACATAGAGTATAAATCTGAAACCAGAACGTGCAAAAAAATATGTAAAATATCACAAATACAAGGAAACAAAACAAGCTTGTCAAAGCAAAAGGAATAGCAAAAAGACATCCGTAAACCCCAGCCAAGTGCCCCGCACAGATCAGCGGTTTAGGAGTAAATAAGTTTAGCAAAAAGTTCAAAATTCAAATTCAAACAGTGTCAAACAGGCAGATGAAATGGCACATGAGCGCGTGTTTGCCCGTGTTTCCCCATGTGTGTATGTGTGTGTGTGTGTGTGTGACTTATTACCAGAACCTGACAAATAGTAAGATAAACGTTAAGATTCAAGGGTGTGTGTGTGTGTGTGTATATGTGTGTGTGTGTGTGTGTGTGTGGTGTGTGTGTGTGTGTGTGTGCATGTGTGTGTGTGTCTGTGTGTGTGTGTGTGTATGTGTGTTGTGTGTGTGTGTGTGTTGGTGTGTGCGTGCGCACGCGCGCGCGCGCGCGCGCGCGTGTGTGTGTGTGTGTGTGACTTGTTTACTATTTGATAGAGAGAGAGAGAGAGAGAGACAACGGGCCCTACACCCACCGCCTCCCAGCGCGTGCGCGCGAGCGCGCACTGGAGGACAGCACAGCAAGCACGGGGCCCAGACAGCCACACGCGGAACGGGGGAGGGCGAAAGGGGAGCGCAGAAAACCCGGGAAGGGAAAGGCGCGCGCCCGTCCCCCACGAACCCCACGTTCCCTCCCCCTCCCCTCACCCGACACTTCCCGCCAACTGAGCGAAATCACCAGCATGTATACAAAGGCACACATTTTTCGTTCACGTGGCAAACACACATGTCATATACAAATGAATTCGTGAACTTCATGCATGGCTTATTACCAGAAACCTGACAAATAATAGTAAGATAACGTTAAGATTCAATGTCTTACACCTTATTCTATGGCAATGTTTGTATTCATGTTCAGTTATGTATATGCGTATATATACGTGCGCGCGCGCGCACTCACGCATACGTGTGTGTGTGTGTGTGTGTGTGTGTGTGTGTGTGTGTGTAACATAAGTTGTAACAGTAAGCATCTATACATGATATGAAATCCGCCATTCTTACAATGACAACAACAACAACAACAACAACAACAACATCAACAACAACAACAAACCTCCATCCTGCATTTAAACTAACTGCAGGAGAAACATACCCAGGCACAAAAGAAACTCATGTCCGTGTTCAGCTTGATTACGTTACGCTGGGACAATAATATACTGTGCACACTACAGACGACGCCATTGACGCGTGGATACCATGGGAAAGAAAAAGAAAAAGGAAGAAGAAGAAGCGGAAGAAGAGATGGGTGGAAGGAAATACATAAGAACGTGAAATTACAAATAGAGAATCTTTGTATGCGCAAGCACTCCAATGCACATAGCGTACATAGTTACCTTTTTTTTTTCCCAAAAACCAAACATTGCAATCTGATGAAAAATATTTGGCGTTCAAGGGGAATTTAGACCTGACTTAGATTTTTTTTTTCACACAATGTAAACAAATCACGCATATGCATAGCACAACTCCACTACCACATCAAACCCACGTTGAAACCACCACCCATTGATGACAAAAAAAACCCCACGTTAACACATACTACCCAGTTGTAAACAACACAATGCCTCTACATGTCTGTGTGGTGTGTGTGTGTGGGTGTGTGTGTGTGTGTGTGTGTGCACCTACCAACGCGCCCACACCCAGAAACCTCCACACCCCAGAGTCAAACGTACAGACGAGACAGCAATCCTCCCAACTTTGGTTACACCAAATTCCGACATTCACACCAGCAGGACACCTGGGTTTCCATACTGGCAACATGACCAATGACACCGCATCCCCATGAATTCACACAAAAACAACTCAGACAAAGAACACACAATGAAGATCACATACCTTAACTAAAAGTGATGATATGGTGGGCAAAAACAGACCCAGCACCTTTCCCCCTGACCATACACTGTTTAACCGCAATGACATCACGCCATGTATGGCCAAGTTTCAGTCCTGTGCTGCTTTACATAGTGTGTGTGTGTGTGTGTGTGTTGTGTGTGTGTGTGTGTGTGTGTGTGTGTGTGTGTGTGTGTGTGTTGTGTGTGTTGTGTGTGTGTGTTGTGTGTGTGTGTGTGTGTGTGTGTGTGTGTGTTGTGTGTGTGTGTGTGTGTGTGTGTGCGCGCGCGCGCTCCCCCACATCGTCGGCTTTTTTTTTTTTTTTTTTTTTTTTTTTTTTTTTGATATACACAAATGATCTGACGAAGCACAAAATTCAAATGAAGAAAATGACCTCTAACTCGCCATCTGCTTGAGGGACTCCGGGCCGCACAAAACTTAATACAGCTCATTGGTGGTCTACTTTTGTGCTTTATTGTTCCATCAAAGGTACTGTACAAAATTAATTGTATAAACTCATAATGATACGTATAACTTTTTTTTCTGTGTGTGTTTTGTACATGGTGCATATGTTTTTTCGTAAAATTTTTTTTTAATGTTTCTTTACGTTCTATTCAGCCCGGACCTGGCTCCCTACATCTTTTCATCGGTCCCTCCACTCTCATCACTGTCGCTGGGGGAAAAAAGAGTAAAATCATAGAGTAGACCCCCCCCCCCCCCCCCCACCCCTACCCCGTCTCCTTGGCCCCCCCTTTCCACGGTCTGCACCCCCATCCCCACCCCACCCCCACCCCACCCCACCCCACACACACACACCCCGCTTCCCCCTCTCCTTGCCGATTCCTTTCACTTCGAGTCAGTCTCTAATTTTGTCGATCTTTAAGGAAAGACGAAAGCCTGTATGTTGTGGCAGTGGTTGTTGATCTGCCTTAATGACATTGATTGGGAAGAGGGCGGATGGTGGAGGGCGGAATGCAGATGAAACTGTCATTTACGTGACGTCCTGCTCCTGCTGGGGGGGAGATAATCGATCCTTAAGCAGAGACGCATTGAAAAATACAAACAACATGATCTTGATCGGTAAAAATGAGTGTAAGTATAGCAAAGAAAACAAAATCTCTCTCTCCCATATACTTAATATTTGAATGCCAAGTGAAATATCGCACCTCGTGATCCCCACAGCTTGCCCCAAAGTAGCGTCATGTTATTGGCTCTCTCTCTCTCTCTCTCTCTCTCTCTCTCTCTCTCTCTCTCTCTCGCTCGCTCACTCTCTCAGTTGCTTGCTCGGTCGCAAATCTTAAGGGCCGATCACATGCGTAGCGCATATACACACACAAAATATTTGATACCATTGGTATGCTATTTATTCGTTATGGCAGCCACTTATTTTTGCTTAAGAGAAATTACTTATAAACGAACGACCGTAACTAACACAAGTCCTTTTATAACCAAAGCTTGGTATCCCAAACACTAAAAACTCTTCAAAGAAGGGAGGGGGGGGGGGGGGGGAGAGATGTAGGCTTGGAGGGGGGGGAGACCAGAGATTTAGGGAGGGGAGGGAGGGTGGGGTCTACAGTGGGGGAGAGGAGGAAGTGAGGGAGTAAAAAAAATAAAGGGGGGGGGGGGGGCGAATTGTCATGCTTCTTGGCTTTCCTCCTCATGCCTTCCTTGTGGACTCTTTCTTTTCGCTACAAGGCTGGCCTTACTGGGGACTAGACAACTCGTGGGACGATTTGTAACAAATTCTACGTACAACTCTATGATTGCCGCCTCTGTCTGTCTGTATGCCTGTCTGTCTGTCTGTCGTCCTGTCTCTGTCTCTCTCTGGTCTGTCTGTCTGTCTGTCTGTCTCTCTCTCTCTCTCTCATCATTTTTTTCTTGGGGGGGTTGGGGTGCTCTGAAAGAAAAGGAAATAATTAAGTATTTAAGTTTCTTTTGTTTCGATTATGTTGTTTCTCTTTGTATATGCAGCACATTTTCAGTGTGAGAGTGCCAGTACACCACACATTAGAACATATAAAGAAACCCAGACACTTTTGTATCAAACGCCAAAGCACTAAAATCAGCAAGACTATATCCATTTGCAAGAGAAAAATACAGGACTACGCATGGTGTGTAAGGGACTGGTTGCAGAAAGAGGGGGGGGGAAGGGAAAGAAAAAAAAAGAAGCTAGTAGTGGAATTTTTTCTTTTTTTTTTTCAGATGAAGAGAACAGTGTGGAAGCACAAAAAAATGAAGAGGTGGATTTCGGTCTTAGGAAAAAAATATCACCGCCTTAGGTGCTCCGTTGATCCGACAACTGATGCCCCACCAAAAAAACACACACACACACACACCACACACACACACCACACACACACACACGTGGACGCGCACACTCACACTCACACACAACACACACACACACACACAAACACACACACACACACACATAGTGAGAGATAGACCCAACCAGAAACTTTAACTGTCAAGTGTTACATGTAAACATGTTTTGGCATGTAACTGAACTAAAAAAAAAAAAAAAAAAAAAGGTGGGGGGGGGGGGGGGCTACACTGCATACACGAACTGCTTTTCAACATTGGCTTTGCTTTAAGTTTTATGTGTGATGTCACATTCTTACAGTGGATGTGATGTTGATTAACAAATGTTACCCTGGTAATTGTTCTGCTTATCATGTTTCTTTTGCTTTGCTTTCTTCTTAAACAAGGACCAGAAAGCATCTCGATACCTAGAACCCATAATGTAATAGATAAAGATATTAAAGCTGGAATTGACGTAACCAAACATTTGTGATATCCGTACAACGGCCGTATAAAAATTCTCGTTCTGCCCACCAGTATTCATTTCTGGCACAAAGAGAGACAGGCGATACGCAGCAGACCAGCAGGAGAGACACGCACACGATGAGCAGGACTGAAGTACCGATCAGCATTTTTAGTCAGCGCCACTTCTCTGGCAGACACTGAAGATGCTGTTTCTGTACGCCATGCTACCACCTGCCGAAGTTTTGATACAGTCATGACTGTTGCCATTACAACCACAATCAGCATTCCACTCTGTAACCCAACTCCAAAGACAATGTTGTCCACATAGTCTATAAGGTCCTTGTTGCTTGTGTAAAAGGGACTGTGACGGTATAACATTGCCATTGTATGGATTCCAGGGTCATAAAAGCATTGAAATATAGTATCTGGATACCACTAGGAAATAGAGGCCAAGGACGATAACATAGACAGCAACAATGATGAGAGCCAACGTCCTGGTGCGAATCACAGTCCGGTACTGTAACGGCCTGAAACACACAATAACATCTCTCACAGGCTATCATGGATGACAGAACAAACGAAACAAAAGCAAAAAACTTGGAGACCAATGACGCGATGGTTGAGAAAAAGTATCAAGACGGGACTAACGATCTGAACTCCAAGAAACTGAAAATAAAACTCCTGGAAATAAGGACACCATGCTGATGAATAAGTAGAGTTCATCTGCCAAAGCCAGCGGAGAACAGCAAGAGGGTTGACACGATCTCGGAGGCTTTGTTTGTAAAAAACACCGCCATGTTGATGACGTTTGCAGGGCCACCAATCAGAAACAAAATTTGCAGGACGTTGGTTCTGACTCTTACTGTCAGTATCACCATTTCTCTACTCACAATGGTAGCAGGATTGTTCCACGGTAGATATTCCATTTCGTTAAATCTGATTTCGCTGCAGCCTTCTGGAATCGATTCATTGTGTGGGTCAGTTTGCAGAAACACCCAGTGTGGGAGTATTTTTGGATGTCAGATCAGAACCGGGAAAAGTGAATCAAAGACTGTCTGCATTAACAATGGTCGATGTCAAAATCATTGTCCATTTTGAAATATATAGCTATCAGAGTCAAAATTAAATATCTGCTTTTATCAGTGGACGAGTATGATGTTAACTGCATTAGATAGTGATAAGCTGTTGATCACTTTGTGAGTGATAAATTAACATGCTCTCAATTCGAACCCAAGATTTTGCTGTGCCATAGTTTTCATACATATGTTCAATTTTTACCCCTTAAACGATTCACACCATTCAAAAAATCTTCCTCTTGGCTTTTGCTTAGTTTTTGAATTAAGACAGTTGACGTAAGTTGTGTGACGCGAGTACGAAGGTGATGAAAGGGGGGCGGCATATATCACTGTCTGATGAAAATAAAACAAGGAAGGCAACATAACCATCACACAAACACACCTTTCAATGAACTTTGTAAAAAAAATCGAAAACAAACAAACTACAATTGAACTTGTTATTTGGAGCCAGAAGAAAAATCAACAATTACTGCAACAAACAGAAAAAAAAACGATATTGACAAAAAAAGGTCTTTGTGTTTGTTCATTCGCAAATGGTTCCTACAATAACAGTGTGTGTGGTGTGTGTGTGTGTGTGTATGTGTGTGTGTGTGTGTGTGTGTGTGTGTGTGTGTGTGTGTGAGGGTGCGTGCTGGGTGTGTGTGTGTGTGTGTGTGTGTGGTGAGTGTGAGTGTGTGAGCATGTGTGACGTGTGTGTGTGTGTGTTTGTAGTGTGTGTGTGTGTGTGTGTGTGTGTGTGTGTGTGTGTGTTGTGTGTGAGTGTGTGTTGTGCGAGCGTGCTTCGAGCGCGTGTGCGCTCGCACGTGCGTGTGTGCATGATTGCGCGCGCGCGCGCGCGCGCGCGCGCGCGTGTGTGTGTGTGTGTGTGTGTGTGTGTGTGGTGTGTGTGTGTGTGGTGTGAAGAATATGTGCTCAGTTTTAAAGCGTTTGCATGTGTGTGTGGGTGTGCGTGCGTGTGTGTGCGCGCATGCTTGCGCACATGCACATGCAATCGGGGGGCGCACACACACGTGCTCGGTTGAACAGGTTTTGTATTGGGCGATGCGCATTCTACTTCTCGAATGAACATGCCTTGTTACAGTAGAAAACTCTCTCTCTCTCTCTCTCTTCTCTCTCTCTCTCGCGATCTCTCTACGCGCTCTCTCTCTCCCTCCCTCTCTCTCTCTCTCTCTCTCTCTGTGCGTCTCTCTCTGTGGCGGATACGTGCGTGTGTGCAGCGTCTGTGCTGTGTGCTTGTGTGCGAATCTCGTGTGTGGTGTGCGTGCACCACGCGTGCGTGCGCGTATTTTTATGCGTGTGTGTGTTGTGTGTGTGTGTGTGTGTGTGTGTGTGTGTGTGTGTGTGGTTGTGTAGCGTATCTGTGAAGTATACGGCCTGTCAAATGCATGCAATGTGGTGTGGTGTGTGTGTGTGTGGTGTGTGTGTGGGTGTGTGTGTGTGTGGTGTGGTGTGTGTGTGTGTGCGCGTGTGTGTACGTGTGATTGTGCCGCGTCGTGTGGATGAATCGCGCGAGTATGTATTTTGCTTGTGCTAGTCGCACGCGCGCGCGCGTCGCGAGTGGTGTCTGTGCGGTATATATATATATATCTATATATATATATATATATATATATATATAATATATATTATATATATATTA
>JADBJO010021103.1:0-25000 GCA_016801955.1 Conus betulinus | reverse complement strand
GGACAGAGTGCATGATGGGAAGTGCAGAACAGACCTTCTGGAATGGTGTCAGTGTTGGTGTGACGTCCTGAACATGGAAGTGGGCTTTACAGGACAGAGTGCATGATGGGAAGTGCAGAGCAGACCTGGAATGATGTCAAAGTGTTGGTGTGACGTCCTGAACATGGAAGTGGGCTTTACAGGACAGAGTGCATGATGGGAAGTGCAGAACAGAACTGCTGGAATGATGTCACAGTGGGGTGACAGCAGGCAGACATTGAAACATACCAGGAGAAATAGAGAACGTCTGAACAGCCACATGAGACTCTGAGAAATGTAGCATACGAACTGTGAGAAATGTGGCATGAGACTGTGTGAGAAATGTGGCATGAGACTGTGAGAAATGTGGCATGAGACTGTGAGAAATGTGGCCTGAAACTCTGTGAGAAATGTGGCATAAGACTCCGTGAGAAATGTGAGAAATGGGCCTGAGACTGTGAGAAATGTGGCCTGAGACTCATGTGAGAAATGTGTCATGAGACTGTGAGAAATGTGGCATGACACTGAGAGAAATGTGGCCTGAGACTCTGTGAGAGATGTGGCATGAGAAATATGGCATAAGACTCTGTGAGAAATGTGGCCTGAGACTGTGAGAAATGTGGCATGAGATTCTGTGAGAAATATGGCATGAGACTGTGAGAAATGTGGCATGACACTGTGAGAAATGTGGTATGAGACTGTGAGAAATGTGGCATGAGACTGTGAGAAATGTGGCCCGAGACTCTGTGAGAAATGTGGCCTGAGACTGTGAGAAATGTGGCCTGAGACTGAGAAATGTGGCATGACACTGTGAGAAATGTGGCATGACACTGTGAGAAATGTGGCACGAGACTCTGTGAGAAATGTGACATGAGACTGTGAGAAATGTGGCCCGAGACTGTGAGAAATGTGGCCTGAGACTGTGAGAAATGTGGCATAAGACTGTGAGAAATGTGGCATGAGACTGTGAGAAATGTGACCCGAGACTCTGTGAGAAATGTGGCCCGAGACTGTGAGAAATGTGGCATAAAAATGTGAGAAATGTGGCCTGAGACTGTGGTTTATCCAAACAGCCTGATCATGATGACAGCACCGTGCCATATGAAAGAAAAAAAACGAATCTCACATCTACAAGACTGATGAGTATGCCAGTGTAACCAGCAGCTCTAGGGAGTCTGTCTTCCAAGCCACAGTCCTCGCCATTGAGGATAAAGTAAGGAAGGCTGGAAACTCATCATGAACACATGAACACAGCTCTTGAAGAGGCCCACAGCCTTCAAGGCCATGGCAGAAACAGATGTACAGATTTTCATCCTGACCTATCGAGGAGGAACCAAAGTCAAATTGATAAGTTTTTTTTTTAAAACTGAGAACACATGCCCGATACAAGCACCTGCCACATGCCAGCTGAGACATCCAGGTTAGAAGCACGGCTGGCGAAGAACGTGACAGCAGAAGGCCACATAGGAGTAATGACCAACAGCCGAAGAAAGTCCAGTGACTGACCCCAAACAGTCCAGCCAGTAAGTCACCTACAGCTGAACAATGTCTATTGACTGACCCAGATAGCCCCCAAAGTCACTACTTCATCACTAACAGCTGAAGAAGGTAGCTGACTGGCCCCAACAGTCCAAGTAACCAGTTTACCAACAGCTCAAAACCGTCCCTGAATGACCCAGATTGTTCAACTTTTAACCATTCCACCAAACAGCTGAAACGGTGAATCTCTCTCTCTCTCTCTCTTCTCTCTCTCTCTCTCTCTCTCTCTCTCTCTCTCTCTCTCTCTCTCTCTCTCTCTCTCTCACACACACACACACACACACACACACACACACACACACACACACACACACACACACACACACACACACACACACACACACACACACACGCACGCATACACATCATTCCAACATGTACATTGGAAGGTCTATACAGAGATGTAGTAGAAGTCTATACAGATGTAGTAGAGATCTATACAGATGTAGTAGAAGTTTATACAGATGTAGTAGCCATTGATTGACTACGTAGCCTCTCTATATATTGAATTGAAGTACCTTGCATTTCTTGTATGTACCGTAAGATCTGTTTTCAGAAGTGGACATAGTAGAGTCAATAAAGCTAAATAATTGCGACTTGATGGTTACGTGTTAATCTGAATAAAATCATTGAAGCAGGGGTTTTCTAATATCTTATAATGTTTCTATCACACAAGCAAGCAAGCAAGCAAAAAAAGAGTAATGAAAATAAAAGCAAGTATGCGAAAAGACACATTAAAAAGTCTCTCTGCCTTGCATACACATACATACATACATACATACATACATACATACATACATATACATACATACATACATACGTACATACATACATACACACATACATACATACATACATATACATACATACATACATACATACATACATACATACATACATACATACATACATATGCCTGGTATGTCGACTGTACACTGTTCAAGTTTCACAGGCATACAGCAGAGATGGCAATACAACTGCAGACTTTCTCCCCATCTTTCCACACCTTGTCTTGGAGTCTGCCAAAGAATGCACTAGCCCTAGCAATCCTGTATGCAACTTCTTCGTTGATGTTGGCAGTTCATGATAACGTGCTACCAAAGTAGAGAAACCTTGCTGCCACTGTAAGTTTCTGGCAATTGACTGTAATGTTGAGCTCTATGTAGGGGGTTGCAGGAGGTTGCTGATGCAGTACTTCAGTCTTCTTTATGCTGATTGTGAGACTGAAGTCATCACAGGCTTTGGCAAACCGGTCCATACTCTCTTGCATGTCAGACTGTGTGGCAGCATTCAATGTGCAGTCATCGGCGAAGAGAAAGTCACAGGCAGTGTCCAGGACTTTGGTTCTGGCTTGTAGCCCTCTCAAGTTGAAGGGTTTTCTATCAGTCGGGTATGTAAAGCCAGATCCGATGTCACCATATCGGAAAACGTCCATCAGCATGGCAGAAAACATTATACTACAGAGGGTGAGGGCTAGCACACAGCCCTGCTTGAAGCCATTTGAAACAGGGAATGGCTGTAAGTACTCTCCATCATCATGCACTCTTGCCTGCATGCTGTCATGGAATTGTTTGACCAATGAATTGTGTTTTGAGGGGCATCCAAACTTGACCATAATCTTCCACAACTCTTCACGGCAGACAGTGTTGAATGCCTTGGTCAGGTCCACAAATGGGGAATAGAAAGCTGACATTCTGCTCCTGACATTTCCCTTGTAGTTGCCGTGCAGTGAAAATCATGTCCACAGTGCTGCGACCTCTCCTCAATCCGGATTGGCCCTCAGGTAGCATGCCTTGCTCCATGTGTTGGTTGAGATGGTTGAGTAGGATTCTGGTCAGAACCTTTCTGGACATGGAGAGCAATGAGATGCCGCAGTAGTCGTCACATATTTTCAAGCTTCCTTTCTGCTGTAGGGGCGTCTTTGAATTCTTGCGGAAGTTTCTCTTGCTTTCACCTGGACTGATTAACTCAGTGACTTTTGCTTGGGAGGTCATCAAGGGTACAGTCAATTGGGACTTTAGGCAGTCTTGCGATTGCTACGTCATTAATTACAAATGGGCAGTTGAGGACACTCTTAAGGTGTCTGGCTCAGTGCTTAAGGATCTTATCCTTGTCAGTAACCACTCTATTCCCATCAGCACTGAGGAGAGGGGTCGATCCGACGTTGTGGGACCAAAGATAGTCTTAGGCGCACTGTAAAAGTTCTTCTGGTCATTATCATTGGCAAAAGACTGGATCTCTTCAGCCTTCTCATTCAGTCATACATCCTGCTTTTTACGCAGCTCAGGCTGTGCAGTCGTTTTGGTAATGTTGAATGCTGCTTGCTTGGAAACAGGGTTAGGATCGTTGAGGTGGGTTCTATGGAGTCTGTGTTTCTCATCCACCAATGTGTGGATGCCATCATTATTTTCGTAGAACCAGTCCTGATGTTTTCGTGTGTGATGGGACCCACCATTTCTGAGGCAGCAGCATAGACTGTATCGCCAAATATCTCCCAGTCTGTCTCAACATCATGGAACTGAACCTTGAGGGCTTCAGTTTGCTGTCCAGTTCTTGCGTCAGTCTCGGTCTAACAAGATCACATTTAAGCCTGGCCGCGTTCAGTTGCTTTGGCACCTTTTATTCCTTGTGGTCTTCTGGGTGGCTGTATCTTGACGTTTTGCGTAGAGATCAGCATGGCGTGGTCGGTCCAGCACTGTGCACCCCACATGGCTTAGTAACTCTGACATCTTGCCTGTCCCTTGCCTGACGATGACATAATGCAGCAGATGCCAGTGCATGGAGCCAGGGTGCATCCACGTTGTCTTGACGTTGTCTTGACGTTGTCTTGACGTTGTCTTGACGTTGTCTTGACGTTGTCTTGTTACGATTAGGAAGGCGAAACACCGAATCGTGATGAGAAGTCATGTACAGCGCAGGTTTCCAGTAGTAGACGGCTATTGCTGTTGCAGTTGCCAACGCCATTTCCCCCTAAAACTCCATCCCAAACGTCTGATCTGTGCTGTCTCTAGCGTTAAAATGACCAAGGATGATGAGTTATCTGCTCTGGGTATGGAAGAGAGCCGGTCTGTTTCAGATTCTCATACAATCCTTCTTCCACCGCCTCAGGGTTTGTCGTAGTGGGTGTAGGGGCTGACTAGAGTGGCATACCGCTTTCAGGCGATCGTTGATGCCCTTGGGTGGCACTGCCATGCTTGGTGATCGGTTGGATTTGATGGTGAATCCAAGTCCCGCCTCACGGCGCTCCTCATGTTTGCATCCGATCCAGAACAATGTGTGCCCTGCATGTACCTCTGTCAGTTGGCCTTCCTCTGCAAGCCGAGTCTCACTGAGGGCAGCAGTCTGCACTCTGTATCTTGCCAGCTGTCTGGCCATCAGAGTAGTCCTCCTCTCTGATCTGTCAGTTCCAGCCCAGTCCATTAAAATGCGCACATTCCATGAGCCTGGAGTCAGCCGTGTCATCTTTGTAGATTTTCTTGATGTCTTTTTACCGCTTAAGTGGGATCCCTGCCAGCTTTGGCATGTTAGCCAGGGTGTGGGTGAAGCAGGCAATGTCTGAGGCACCTTGCTGGCCAGGGTGTGGGTGAAGCAGGCAATGTCAGGCACCTTATGTCAGGCAATGTCTGAGGCACCTTGCTGGCCAGGGTGTGGGTGAAGCAGGCAATGTCTGAGGCACCTTGCTGGCCAGGGTGTGGGTGAAGCAGGCAATGTCTGAGGCACCTTGCTGGCCAGGGTGTGGGTGAAGCAGGCAATGTCTGAGGCACCTTGCTGGCCAGGGTGTGTGGGTGAAGCAGGCAATGTCTGAGGCACCTTGCTGGCCAGGGTGTGGGTGAAGCAGGCAATGTTGGAGGCACCTTGCTGGCTAGGGTGTGGGTGAAGCAGGCAATGTTGGAGGCGCCTTTTCTAACCCCTTCCCTTGGACTATGGGGGTGGGGGAGGGGAGGGAGCAGTGTAGTCCTAAAGGGGGCTGCTCCGTCGCTCAGGTGGCTGCCCAGTTCCAGTGCTGCTTCTTTCACTGAAAAGTGACCCTGAGGCTTAAATCGCCTACGTGTCAGGTTGTGACCACGGCTGCCAGTGTATCCACACCTATGACTACGGCTGCCAGTGTATCCACACCTGTCGCTTCGCCACGTCCCCTTCACCGCAGGACATGAAGAAGAGTGATGAAGAGAGTGGTGAGGTGATAGAAGTGAAGTGGTGACTTGTGCATGAGTTGGATTTAAAGTGAGGAAAAGGTTTGAGGGTCGTCAGCCTCACTCATTCGCCCCTGCTCATCTGAATCCAGTGGCAGGACTACGTCAAGATGGCTGGAGATGAGTCGCGATGCAGTGGATGGTCAGCAGTGTCCTTCGTGTCTCACTGAGCCTGTTCACGTCCACAACGCTTTGCTGGACCCACCGTCTTGCCCGTAGAACCATCCAGCGATTTCTTCCTCGCAGTCTGCCGAAATCAGTCTTCACATGCATGGGCGGACAAGAATTAGATCACTGAGATAGATAGATAGATAGATAGATAGATAGATAGATAGATAGATAGATAGATAGATAGATAGATAGATAGATAGATAGATAGATAGATAGATAGATAGAGATAGAGATAGAGAGAGAGAGAGAGAGAGAGAGAGAGAGAGAGAGGATAGAGAGAGAGATAGACAAGTAGATAGGTAGATAGATAGATATCGGAGGTGAACGTTC
Organism: Conus betulinus; assembly: GCA_016801955.1. Classification (NCBI taxonomy): domain Eukaryota; kingdom Metazoa; phylum Mollusca; class Gastropoda; order Neogastropoda; family Conidae; genus Conus; species Conus betulinus. Next base: position 18,749 of record JADBJO010021103.1, on the reverse strand, counting down.
TTAGTCATTTATTTCCTTCAAGACAATTAAAATAGATAAGTGTGGAACTCGGATCAGTTAATGACATTTATAAGTCACTACTGTCACCCAGCACAAAAAGAGAGCTTACAGTTCCCCCTTCACCAAAGTTGAGCTGGCGACACACCACTGTGGCTTCATTGCTGCCAAAGCCATCATCACACACGGTGCCCCAGTCACTGCCATTCCACCGGACTTCCAGACGACCCTCCCTCTCATCGTGCCCGTTCACTAAACGTACCTGTAGGTCTGTAGGGACAAACAGGGCCAGGATCATCAAAGTCAGCACACACCAGCGGCCATAGTAATACATTTTGGCTCAAAGAGAATTTTTGTTGACTGACTAATTGATAGACTAACACTGTTCACTCCCAAGGATAAAAAATACGTAAAACTAATTATTTTGCTATCTTGACCTGGCCCCTAAATTACAATATGAAATCGTCTCTCTCAATCACACACACACACACACACACACACACACACACACACACACACACACACACACACACACACACACACACACACACTCACACACACGCGCGCGGGCACACACACACTGGCAGACACACGCTCACGCGCGCGCACACACACACACACACACACACACGCACACGCGCACACACACACACACACACACACACACACACACACACACACACACACACACACACACACACACACACACACACAGGGTGCGTAAGAAGCATTAGTCACCAAAAGTGTATCATCAGCATAGCCTAAGGAGAAATGAACAGTGATTTATGAGGCAGTTATGTTCAAGTAGACAAGCATATATACAAATTCAACACTCTTGTCCACTAAGCGAGGGTGGTTTTCAAAGCAGTGAAGAAGAAGAAGAAGAAGAAGAAGAAGAAGAAAGAAGAAGAAGAAGAAAAGAGAGAGAGAGAGAGAGAGAGAGAGAGAGAGAGAGAGAGAGAGAGAGAGAGAGAGAGAGAGAGAGAGAGAGAGAGAGAGAGAGAGAGAGAGAGAGAGAGGAGAGAGAGAGAGAGTGAAAACTCAAACAAGCAAGCAAGGACAATAACACTTTCATGAAACAACAGATCAAGCTCCTGTTTGCAGTGACATATCCCATCCTCCCATAAGCTTTCCAGAAATTGACCCCACAGTGGATCTGGAAAGAAGAATCCACAAGAGGTGCAGGTGACACCTCCACACATAGCGCATGGCATACACTGTATATCGCCAGTCATCATACAGCACATGGCATACACTGTATAAGACCAGTCAACATGCAGCACATGGCATACACTGTATATGACTAGTCAACATACAGCACATGGCATACACTGTATATGAGCAGTCATCATCCAGCACATGGCATACACTGTATATGAGCAGTCAACATACAGCACATGGCATACACTGTATATGACCAGTCACATACAGCAATGGCATACAGTGTACATGACCAGTCAACATACAGCGCATGGCACACGCTGTATATGACCAGTCAACAAAGCAACATACTGCACATGGGATACACTGTGTATGCGGACAGCTACGCTGCTATGACCAAGTCAGAAGATCCAGTGACTTTGAAAAAAAAAAGCTTATAGATGTGTTAACTGTGGAGTGAGCACACTGCACAATGAACATGATAAGAAGGACCGAGCACACTGCACAATGAACATGATAAGAAGGACCGAGCACACTGCACAATGAACAGGGGAAGGACTGAGCACACTGCACAATGAACAGGGGAAGGACTGAGCACACTGCACAATGAACAGGGAAAGGACTGACCACACTGCACAGTGAACAGGGGAAGGACTGACACACTGCACAATGAACAGGGGAAGGAGTGGCCACACTGCACAATGAACAGGGGAAGAAGGGTTGACCACACTGCACAATGAACAGGGGAAGGAGTGGCCACACTGCACAATGAACAGGGGAAGAAGGGTTGACCACACTGCACAATGAACAGGGAAAGGACTGAGCACACTGCACAATGAACAGGGGAAGGAGTGGCCACACTGCACAATGAACAGGGGAAGAAGGGTTGACCACACTGCACAATGAACAGGGGAAAGGAGTGGCCACACTGCACAATGAACAGAGGAAGGACTGACCACACTGCACAATGAACAGGGGAAGAAGGGGGTGACCACACTGCACAATGAACAGGGGAAGGAGTGGCCACACTGCACAATGAACAGAGGAAGGACTGACCACACTGCACAATGAACAGGGGAAGAAGGGTTGACCACACTGCACAATGAACAGGGGAAGAAGGGTTGACTACACTGCGCAATGAACAGGGAAAGAAGGGTTGACCACACTGCACAGTGAACAGGGGAAGGACTGAGCACACACTGCACAATGAACAGGGGAAGGACTGAGCACACTGCACAATGAACAGGGAAGGACTGAGCACACTGCACAATGAACAGGCGAAGAAGGGTTGACCACACTGCACAATGAACAGGGAAGGACTGACCACACTGCACAATGAACAGGGGAAGGACTGACCACACTGCACAATGAACAGGGGAAGGACTGACCACACTGTACAATGAACAGGGAAGAAGAAGGATTGACCACACTGCACAATGAACAGGGGAAGAAGGGTTGACCACACTGCACACAATGAACATGGAAATGACTGACCACACTGCACAATGAACAGGGGAAAAGGGTTGACCACACTGCACAATGAACAGGGGAAGAAGGACTGACCACACTGCACAATGAACAGGGGAAGGACTGAGCACACTGCACAATGAACAGGGGAAGGACTGACCACACTGCACAATGAACAGGGGAATGGACTGACTGAGCACACTGCACAATGAACAGGGAAAGGACTGACCACACTGCACAATGAACAGGGGAAGAAGGGTTGACCACACTGCACAATGAACAAAATGGAATGACTGACCACACTGCACAATGAACAGGGGAAGAAGGACTGAGACACACTGCACAATGAACAGGGGAAGAAGGGTTGACCACACTGCACAATGAACAGGGGAAGAGGGACTGAGCACACTGCACAATGAACAGGGGAAGGACTGACCACACAATGCACAATGAACACACACAATGAACAGGGGAAGGACTGAGCACACTGCACACAATGAACAGGGGAAGGACTGAGCACACTGCACAATGAACAGGGGAAGAAGGGTTGACCATACTGCACAATGAACAGGGGAAGAAGGACTGAGCACACACTGCACAATGAACAGGGGAAGAAGGGTTGACCCACTGCTGCACAATGAACAGGGAACAGAAAACGGACTGACCACACTGCACAATGAACAGGGGAAGAAGGACTGACCACACTGCACAATGAACAGGGGAAGAAGGACTGAGCACACACTGCACAATGAACAGGAACAGGGGAAGGACTGAGCACACTGCACAATGAACAGGGAAGGACTGAGCACACTGCACAATGAACAGGGAAGGACTGAGCACACTGCACAATGAACAGGGGAAGGGGAAGACTGACTGACACACACTGCACAATGAACAGGGAAGGACTGAGCACACACTGCACAATGAACAGGGAAGGACTGAGCACACTGCACAATGAACAGGGGAAGAAGGACTGAGCACACTGCACAATGAACAGGGAAGGACTGAGCACACTGCACAATGAACAGGGAAGGGACTGAGCACACTGCACAATGAACAGGGGAAGGACTGACTGACACACTGCACAATGAACAGGGAAGGGAAGAACAGGGGAAGGACTGACCACACTGAGGGGAAGAAGGACTGACACACACTGCACAATGAACAGGGAAGAAGGACTGAGAACACTGCACACTGAACAGAACAGGGAAGGACTGAGCACACAATGCACAATGAACAGGGCACAATGAACAGAAAGGACTGACCACACTGCACAATGAACAGGGGAAGGACTGAGCACACTGCACAATGAACAGGGGAAGAAGGACTGAGCACACTGCACACTGAACAGGGGGGAAGAAGGACACTGACCACACTGCACAATGAACAGAACAGGGGAAGGACTGAGCACACTGCACAATGAACAGGGGAAGGACTGAACACTGCACAATGAACAGGGGAAGGACTGACTGCACACACTGCACACTGCACAATGAACAGGGGAAGAAGGGACCACACACAGGGGAAAGAAGGGTGACCACACAATGAACAGAGGAAGGACTGACCACACTGCACAATGAACAGGGGAAGGACTGGCCACACTGCACACAGGGGAAGGACTGAACACTGCACAATGAACAGGGAAGGACTGGACACTGCACAATGAACAGGGGAAGAAGGACTGACACACTGCACAATGAACAGGGGAAGGACTGAGCACACTGCACAATGAACAGGGAAAGGACTGAGCACACTGCACAATGAACAGGGGAAAGGACTGAGCACACTGCACAATGCACAATGAACAGGGAAAGGACTGAGCACACTGCACAATGAACAGGGGAAGGACTGAGCACACTGCACAATGAACAGAGGGAAGGACTGAGCACACTGCACAATGAACAGGGGAAGGACTGAGCACACTGCACAATGAACAGGGGAAGGACTGAGCACACTGCACAATGAACAGAGGAAGGACTGAGCACACTGCACAATGAACAGGGAAGTAGTTGCTGAGACTCAGGCTGTGGCCTGCAACAGACAGAACAGGAGGAACCTGGTGAACTGTTCTTCACAGTGCTGCCCCAGTGACGGAGTTAAGGAAGAAGACGAAGACCAGGGTACGTAAAGGACTGTGGAACTCTTGCTGGCATGGCACTGGACGCAGTTCCTGCATGCCCTTCCATCAGTCTTGCCAATGATTCAGTGACCCATACAAGACTCCATATACACAAACACTTGCAGCTACACACTGGCTTGGCAGGTCAGTCAGTATCTCATGTGAATACCGCTATCAACGTCCATTTTGAAATGATGATTCCAGTCACTATTGTTTTCCTAGGAACGACTTGCCTCATTCTACAACAAAACAACAACACAGTGTGTTTTTTCTATCCATGTTGAGACGTGGATGTGTTTGTAATTGGTGGTGTTATCATTTTCGCATCCACAAGTCTTTGTGGTGCAGTGGTTAGTGTAGTGGACTTTCAACCTGTGAGGTCCTGGTCGATTCCTATCAACATCATTTATTTGTGGAATATTACACCCTGACCGGCTCCCCCTCAGAATGAGGTGTGCAATGATCACAAGACTCGAACCAGAAACTTGGGGTTTTATCTGCTACAAGGTGCATCTCTGAAAGCGTTGATCTCATTTCCTGATCAGCACTGCAGGTGTCTGTATCTCTCCAGCCTGGTTGACGCTGGTTGAGGCATAGAGTGAAGCACTATCAATTTTTTTTTGACCAGAATGGAGTTCCACTGAATCATCTCCGTCATACTCATCCTCAGTGATCAGCATTGATAACATGTCTTACCTTCTGTGATCTTACAAATATGAGACAGCAAAATCAATAAATGTACAAATAAATAAATGAATGACAACGAATGAATAATAAACAAACAAATAGATGTATAAATTAATAAATGATAACAAAATTAATCAACTGACTGGTTGATTAATTAATCAATTAATTAATCAATCCACTTCTCCATCCACCACTCACTCACTTACTTCCTCAATCAATCAATGAACAAAGGAACAAAAGAGAACAAGATAGGCTAGATTCTCTCTCTCTCTCTCTCTCTCTCTCTCTCTCTCTCTCTCACACACACACACACACACACACACACACACACACACACACACACGCACGCACGCACGCACGCACGCACACACACACACACACACACGCGCGCGCGCACGCGCATACACAGAAAGAGAGAGAGAGAGAGAGAGAGAGAGAGAGAGAGAGAGAGAGAGAGAGAGAGAGAGAGAGAGAGAGAGAGAGAGTCTTACTGATAGAAGTCCATTCAGCAGTCAGGACCACCATATGATTAATCTGTAAAAGGTCAAATAGGTCAGGTCAGGCTGTAAGTCAATACCAGCGAGTGCCATTCTTTAGTGCGGCAGATCTAGGTGTCTTTGTCTAAACATATGTAGCCAAATAGTTAGAGAGGCCACACACCACAATTAGGATGTGCCACCAAATCACTATATAATCCATGTAAGAATTTTGAGGCCTGCCTTATGTTTGACCAGCATTAAATTTGATGTCAAACTGATAACTGATCACTGATCAAAAGAACAGCTCCCCACAATCACACACTCACTCACTGTAGAACTTCCACCTACGACATCATATAAAATATTCAAATACGTGACCTTCCCCTCAGCTGACTGCACATTTCAGGCCTTCACCCTCATCCGTGACCCTATCTTTGCGCCAGGTGGTAATCCCCCCAATAGTCCTATTCCTTTGATTTTAAAAAATAGATCTGCTTGGAACCACCTGGCTCGTAGCTTGATGGCCGTATGAAAGAAAGCGAGGAGAATCAACGTTCAGACACAAAGAAAATGATCAACTCTATTTGACTGCGCGCAGTCTATATATACTGGACTTTTAGGTATGCAGTATGTACACAAGTTTTTCTCTGACTCTTTTGAAGAAATAATGCCCACATGAAAAACTGCCATCGATTTCCAACTCAGCTGCACAGAGTACATGTCACCTACACAGTAAGACCGAGTCTGTGAGTTCTTCGACAGAACCTACTACTGGCTCTGTGATAGCAAGTAACAACCCATTAGCAATGTTTGCCTGCATTCTGATGGCACTGCTGTTGAACCACTTATCAACAACCTTTTACGGACATTTCTACACACAGTGTGGTCATGATTAGTGCAGGCTAGAAAGAATGTATTTAGGGTACTATAACTTACTTTTCATCCCATTTTTTTAAACTTTTGATTCGAAGTACACCCCTAAGTAGTCACTTTTTCATGATGAAGTCAGTTTGAAATTCTGACAATTCTTGGAATCACTCCCCAGTGACAGAGAAAAGATGTGACAAAATAGCCTCTCCACCTGTCTACACATTAGCGGCCAGATTGGTACAGAGAAAAGATGTGACAAAATAGCCTCTCCACCTGTCTACACATTAGCGGCCAGATTGGTACAGAGAAAAGATGTGACAAAATAGCCTCTCCACCTGTCTACACATTAGCGGCCAGATTGGTGCAGAGAAAAGATGTGACAAAATAGCCTCTCCACCTGCCTACACATTAGCGGCCAGATTGGTGCAGAGAAAAGATGTGACAAAATAGCCTCTCCACCTGTCTACACATTAGCGGCCAGATTGGTATTACAACCAGTGTGTCCCATGGTGAATGGGAGCACAGTGAAGCCACTCCTCTGCTATTTAATCGTCGCTCTTCCGGCAATTCACTGACAGCTCAAAAAACTTATTCTTAAGCATCAATATTCATACATGATGGACAGCTGCCATATTTTGTTTTGAACTACTCTCATATACTGATATAGGTTCATTTCTCTGATTATGATCAAGGGTACCTTTATTTCAGATGTGATCTTTTGTTAATGTATTTCTAAACTCACCCCATTTAAGACGATTTTGGGGGCACTGGATGCAAAAAATCATCATTTTTTTTCCCACAAAAGACAATGTATGACCAGCGTTTTAGTATCAATGAAGTGCAAATTTAGTCTTGTAGCAATTTTAATGTGAAAATACTTCTTTCTAAACACAGCTTAATTCAGTGCCTGTGTGTGTCTATGTTGAAGAGCAATTTTCAATTCAAAACAGTCAAAAGAGTGCAGCTGTTCATAGGACAGAAAAAGAGGAGGGTTGGGGGGTAGGAGGGTTGGGGGAAGGGGAGAGGGGCTGGGTGAGAAGTGGGAGGAAGTGTGCAGTGGGATGTGGAAGGAGGGGGGGGGGAGAGACATAAGCTCACACACACACACACACACACACACACACATATACATACACACACACACACACACACACACACACACACACACACACACACATACATACACACACACACACACACAAACACACGCACGCACGCACGCACACACTTCTCTGCCCCCTCTTCCTGCAGAGATATCCACAGAATTACAATAACAGCCCACTTGGTGCAAGGACCACTCACCACAAGAGCCATGGACAACAGGAAGGGTCCACACGTCGCCTGATCCATGGCGAACAGCACGCGCCCAAACCGTGCATGCTTCATTTGCTTTCCTCCAGATGTCTGTGACGGCGGCAGACAGTCGTAGACCAGGAAGCTTCGGTGGAGGATGCTGACTAAAAATCCTGAATCACAAAGGACCAAGCCTCACGGCTGTATTACATTGTCATTCTTCATCACCGCCGACCGCTTTGTGCCATACCAGAGAGGAACAGAGTCCACAACATCCAAAATACCTCTACCCAACCACCCCAGCTGTATAGAAACAACATCACTCCACCACCCTGGGCATGTTGAAAACACCACTCACTATCCAGTGTGCTAAGAAAGCAGCATCTCACTGATAGGTGCTAGGTCTGTTCAGAATATATATATATATATATATACGCTACCGGTGTTATATATATATATATTGTGTGTGTGTGTGTGTGTGTGTGTGTGTAAGCGTGAGTTCTGCATGTGTTTCACGTGGCCTGTATCTTTTTACAATTTTGATTTTTTTTTTTTTTTTTTTTTGGGGGGGGGGGGGGGGGGGTGCGTTCAGGGAGGGTGTGTTAAGAAATGGTGTGTTGACAAGAATTTCCATTTGTGCCTGCAATTGTTTATGATCTCAACTTTTGAATTCAGAGTTGCTAGATGAGGTTTGCATAATATCAGCCACTTTTCTGTAGAACATAGGTTGCATTTTTTAGAGATATTATTGTATGGCGCTGCTCTTTTTATAATTTTCCATGATATATTGTAGTCTATTTTTTTATCTTTAAGTTTCCAAATGTGTTTACTTAGTTCTGTTTGGTTTTTTATATTTTTCATTTTTGAAGGACTGTTTATGGTTTGCATATCTAGTTTTGAAATGGTTTGCAGTAATCCCTATGTATGTTTCTTTTTGTCACTATCAGTTTACTGTGGCTTGGTATACAATATTATTGTAAAGGCATTTATTATTCAGGGGGCATTGATCTTTTTTAGTGCAGTTACAAGATGTTCTTTTGTTACCCTTTTTGGCTGTGTTGCCTTTAGTTTTGTTAGATGAGTCAATCATGTTTTTTGAGGTTGGCCCTTCCCGGTTGAGCGTTTTTTTAGAGTTCTTGCTGGCTCTCTACTTTTATTTGTGATATATATATATATATATATATATATATATATATATATATATATCCACTGCCACGTACAGCCAGGAAGCACCAACCCGTCAGTCACTCCATCAGAAAGCATCACACTACCACTCAGTCCATCAGAAAACATCACACTAGCACTCAGACCATCAGAAAACATCACACAACCACTCAGACCATCAGAAAACATCACATTACCACTCAGTTCATCAGAAACCATCTCATTACCACTCAGTTCTTCGACAGAACCTACTATTGACTCTGTGATAGCAAGTAACAAACCCATTTGCAACAAACCATAGGACTCCATCATCAGCATAATAAGGGATATGGTTCGTAACATATGAGGAGGACAAGTCGGAAGTAAAATAAACACCGCGGTATTTAGAGTGTTAGCTGGTTCTGTCCGGGTTTGATCATAATATCATTGCTCTTTGTCACTATCAGGTCCGGCAATGATGAGACAGACAGACAGACAGACGGACAGACAGACAAAGAATGGAAAAATGTTGTTCAGCTTAGGCCAAAGCCCCTTCCCTTCTGAGAGCGAGGGGAGGGAGGCGGGAGAGGGGTTCAAACACAACATTAGACACGACAATGAACATAAGAGACACATCAACACACTGAGAATCAAGTGCTAACGTCTGTAAGGAAAGAGTACCGTAGGTACTTACTGAGCATCAAGTGCTAACGTCTGTAAGGAAAGAGTATCATAGGTACTTACTGAGCATCAAGTGCTAACGTCTGTAAGGAAAGAGTATCATAGGTACTTACTGAGCATCCAGTGCTAACGTCTGTAAGGAAAGAGTATCATAGGTACTTTCTCCCATATCAGCATTCACATTCTTCAACTGCACCAGCACGCCTTTTGAAGGCTTTGGACAGATACAAGCATAAATTCTTCATTATTTTGCTGCTACTATTTATCATCAGTAATGCCACATGAAATAAACACATGGGTTTGCAGAAAACTTTCGCTGAATGTACTTTTGCTTCAGATTTCAGAGTCTAGGACAGCAAAACAGAATATGTACTTCATCTTCTTTCAAATTTTTGCACAGAGAGAGAGAGAGAGAGAGAGAGAGAGAGAGAGAGAGAGAGAGAGAGAGATGCTGTGCTTTTTAGTTATCACTGCAGATGTCAAATCAACATAAATCTTTGTTTTCACTGCTTGTTTGGTTTGGTTTCGTTTCGTTCTGTTTTGTTCTGTTTTGTTTTGTTTTGTTTCGTTTTCGTTTCGTTTCGTTTTGTTTTGTTTGATTTTGTTTGATTTTGTTTTTTACTGCAGAGGTCAAATCACTTGAATTACATTGCACCCATCAGCACGTGTGAGCTATGTAGCCTATGTGTGTGCGAGCATACGTGTGTGTGTGTGTGTGTGTGTGTGTGTGTGTGTGTGTGTGTGTGTGTGTTTCCTCCCTCCCTCCTTCTCTCTCTCTCTCTCTCTCTCTCTCTCTCTCTCTCTCTCTCTCTCTCTCTTGAGGCGTGTGTTTGTATGTAAATGTATGTACGTGTGTGTGCGTGCGTGAAAGGGTGTATGTGTGTATGCATGTACGTGTGCATGCACGCGTGCGCGTGCGTGTGTGTGTGTGCGCGCGCGCGCGCGTGTGTGTGTGTGTGTGTGTGTGTGTGTGTGCGCGCGCGCGCTCGTCTGGTATCAGAGTCGGTGGAACAAACTCTGACAGTGTGATAGAATCTTATCAGATTTTGGCAGATGTCCTGTGTTTCCAAATGCTACTGAAAAAAGGGGGTCAACCGTCATTCCTGGATAAATATTTCAGCACCATCGTTTATATCACCAAGTTGACATTTGCTCGCATGGTCTTCACATCATATCCTTTTGCCTTCATGAATTGGCAGCTGCCAAACCTCTCTCTCTCTCTCTCTCTCTCTCTCTCTTCTTCCATCTCGCTCTCTCCCTCTCTCTCTCTCTCTCTCTCTCTCTCTCTCTCCGCACGCGCGCGCGCGCGCGCGCGTGTGTGTGTATATGTGTGTGTATGTGTGTGTGCGTGTAAGTCAAAGTCGAAGTTAAAGTATTATTTTCAGAATCAGTAATTATTTTTTGAAGCATCAAGCCATCAATGGGTGAGTGTTCGCTCACAGTCGGAACGGGCTGCCTCGTCACGTCTCCTACAATGATCAACCAATAGTTTACGCAAAACCAGCAGAAAGTGTGTGATTCAGTTCAGCAAGAGCGCCGACTTCTTGACACCTATTTATCATACAACAGGTGGATGGCCTCCCAAATTGCACGTCAACCTATTTTGGAGAATCGTGCTTTTAATAATCATCTTTAGATTTACAGGCCATTGAATTTACCATTTTTGTTTGTTTGTTTTGTTTCAATAATGCTTTATTTGTTCCGGAGCCTGTCCTCTTTTTATCATCTTTTTTTATCGATTACTCTTGTTCATTTGATTTTGTTTCTTGTCTGATCCTTTTTCTATATCAATGCAGCATATTTGTTATATTCAGAAGTAAATTTATAGATCCCACTTCTATTGCTTATCGGGATCTCTTATTTCATCTCTCTCTCTCTCTCTCTCTCTCTCTCTCTCTCTCTCTCTCTACATATGTATATATATATATATATATATATATATATGTGTGTATATATGTGTGTGTGTGTGTGTGTGTGTGTGTGTGTGTGTGTGTGTGTGTGTGTGTGTGTGAGAGAGAGAGAGAGAGAGAGAGAGAGAGAGAGAGAGAGAGAGAGAGAGAGAGAGAGAGACAGACAGACAGCAGACAGACAGACAGACGGAGGGACAGAGACAGATAACTGATTTATGCTCTGTGTCCGTAGTGGATATCTTCTGTAAAGTTCTTAAAGCTTCTGTAATTAAACAAAAAAAATCTTTCGTCCCAACTTTGGAATTTTGATGCAGTTTTGTACCAAGCAATGCAGACAGGATTGTGGTCACGACATCTACATGGTGGAACACATACTTCAGGAATGGATTGCTTTGTGCCTATATACACGTCATGAATTACAGTTGTAAAGGTTCAGTGATGTGGGCTGGTTTGTCAGGCAATTGTGTCAAACTGTCTAATAGGTCGTTTTGGTTCTACATCGGTTTGGACTCTATCAAATCTCTTCCACATCTTCCACAATAATAGTTTCAAAGCCTAGCCCTGCCAGTCCATGGTTTCTGATGAACTTTTAAATGAACATTCTGTAATTTGTGGATTATTGGTCTTACGGTAATGTCAATCCATATCAATTTTACATATTAATTTTCAAGACTGTTAAGGTTTCAGGAAAACGCAGATAAAAACACGCAAGTAAACATACAGTTTGAAGTTGATATGGGTTGCACCGGATTTTCTAGTACCTTGGCATAAACATATCAATATCTGGTATTGTTGAGGATAGACGGAATTCACCGAAACAAAAATGAATTAACATTGTCCACTGTTATGGAGAATGATTGCTGGCCATGTATCTGATATTAAAGACTATAGAGCTGCTTTGGTCATAAATCTATGAATTTGAAAAAAAAATTAAATACAAGGTTAACAATGAAATATGTATCTAAGTCAAATCAAAAGCACGAGAATACAAGGATAACGAGACCAGATATTTTTCGTAAGTGAATGTTGCCCAGTGTTGCCAGATACAGAAATCTGCGCTGTACACACCGTTCTATAGTGTAGCCAAAAATCTGGCTCAAAGAGAAAGCGAAAAACAAAAACAAAACAACAATAATGACAAATTGTCCGACGCACACATAAATTCACTCCCAGGTTGGAACAAATAAGTCTCGACATCGTTAGTTGGTATGGGTCTGACTGCCCACACGCAAATCTTAAATAAATGTCAGCGAACCGCCCAGAGAAACGTGGACAACTTTCATAACTTTAACAACTAAGATGTCACCGAGGGTATTACGTGATTTTTTCTCTTGAAATGAATAAACTAATAGGAATGTTTCAGAATCATTGTAAGATCATTCACTACAAAGGGATCTGCTTTATAAGAATGTTTAAGAATCATTGTAAGATCATTCACTACAAAGGGATCTGCTTTGTGGGGAATGTTCAAGAATCATTGTAAGATCATTCACTACAAAAGGATCTGCTTTGTGGAAATGTTTAAGAATCATTTAAAGATCATTCACTACAAAGGGGTCTGCTTTGTGGGAATGTTCAAGAATCATTGTAAGATCTTCACTACAAAGGGTTATGTGAGAAGCCGTTCAAGACAGTTGTAAGTGTCACTGTGACACACACTTTGATTAGTTATTCATTTCAAGAAAAAATCACGTAAATACCCTCAGTGACATCTTAGTTGTTAAAGTTATGAAACATACATTAATGATAAACTCTCTCTCTCTCTCTCTTTCTCTCTTTCACACACACACACACACACACACACACACACACACACACACACACACACACACACACACACGCGCGCGCGCGCACACACACACACACACTCACACACACACACAAACACACACACACACACACACACACACACACACACAACACACACACACAGAGATCCCTTCCCCATCTCTCTCTCTCTATTTCTCTCTGTCTCTGTCTCTCTCTGTCTTTCTCTCTCTCTCTCTCTCTGTCTCTCTATCACTGTCTCTGTTTGTTTGTTTGTCTGTCTGTCTGTCTGTCTGTTCCCTCCCCCTCTCTCTCTCTCTCTTCTTCTTCTTCTTCTTCCACCTCTCTCTCTATCTCTCTCTCTCTCTCTCTCTCTCTCTCTCTCTCTCTCTCTCTCAGGCTCGCTCGCTCGCTCGATCGCTTGTCCCCCTCTCTCATCTCTCGGGTGCATGGTAGTATCTATATAGCGTCCATACCAATGACCAACAGAACAAATCCTCCAGTACCAAAACGGCCCAGCGAAGATCCAACCTACAACCCTAAGCTTCATGAGTCCGGCGCTCTGCCACCCTAGCCATTCCACCCCCCAGTTCTCGTGTCTGGTGTGGCTCAAAAAATCGCGGACGTGCATATCTGAAACAATGAGCTGGAGAGACTTGGGGTTAGTGGCTATTTCCTTTGTGACTCTGTCTGCTGTGTCTGCAAGGCCTACACACATCCTAAACTGCAATAACCGACTGGATGAACGCGATCGTAAGCGGCCATTTCCTGTGTTTCTTGTCTTTGACGACAGCAAGCCCTGGAGTTTCCCCTGTTACACTCTGTCGCATGTTGACACATAACTAAGCACGTCTCGCGCGTCTAACAAAACATTTCTCTGGCGGCCGACTAGTCCAGCGCCCCCTCCCCTCCCCCCGCCCCCCCCCCTCTCTCTCTCTCTCTGTGTGTGTGTGTGTGTGTGTGTGTGTGGTTGTGTGTGTGTGTGTGTTGTGTGTGTGTGTGTGTGTGTGTGTGTGTGTGTGTGTGTGTGTGTTTGTGTGTGTGTGTGTGTGTGTGTGTGTGTGTGTGTGTGTTGTGTTCGTGTGTGTGTGTGTGTGTGTGTGTGTGTGTGTGTGTGTGTGTGTGTGTGTGTGTGTGTGATTTTCTTTCTTTTTTAGTAAACAATTCATTTATCCTTGACTGTTGTTTCAATGTCCCTTTTTCTCTAAGCTCATGTATTCGTCAATACTGAAGGAAGGAAAAGCTCATCCATGCTTTCATGTGTATTTATAAAATAATTATGTTTGTTTTGTATAGTTTAGCAGCTAGTCATGCCTAGGTAGTTGCCAGTCACTCTTAGTTGCTCGGCTTGGCAAGGGCCGGATGTAAAAAAGCATATATTTGCTTATCTGTTACCCTTGAAAATAAAGACCATCATCATCATCATCATCATCATCATCATCATCATCATCATCATCATCATCATCATCTCTCTCTCTCTCTCTCTCTCTCTCTCTCTCTCTCTCTCTCTCTCTCTCTCTCTCTCTCTCTCTCTCTCTCTCTCTCTTCTCTCCCCCCTCTCTCTCTCTCTCCTACACAGGAACACCTAACAGAAACTCGAAGTCTCAGTCTCACTTCAGACGGCAACGCCATAGAACGAGTGCATAAGCACATAAGTCCTGGGAGTGATGGTGGACGACGAGCTGAAGTGGCAGTCCCACGCTGAAGCTGTCGTTAACAAGCTGGCTCGCGGAGTCTTCATGCTTAAAACAACTGAAGCCTTACATAGATACAAACGCTCGGAACAAAAATTCAGGCTCACTGTCTCTCTCACATCACTATGCATCTGTAGTCTGGGTCTGTGCAGCGAATATTCACCATAGAAAACTAGATTCTATGTACAGAAGAGCTGCAAGGATAATTCTGTTAGATTCTTCCTGATCAGCTTCTGAAAAGCAGGCTAAATTAACATACTGCCGCAGCAAACACAACTACATTTCAACAAAGCTGTACTTGTGTATTTAAAAATACACGGTTACCTGGCCCCACAATACCTCAGAGATTTACTTACTAAGGCCTCATGTCGATACGGGTCTAACATTTATATTCTACCAAGTACTCGGATCGATATGTTCAAAACTAGTTTTGCATTTTCAAGTTCAGCTGTTTGAAACTCTCTTCCTCAAAACCTGAAATTGTGCCGCTCACTACACGCCTTCAAAAACGATCTTCGAAAATATTTCAGACTCTTTGACGTAGATTACATTGTTCTATAAACGTGTCTTGCAGCTATCACTTATAGCACAAACAATTTATGTACGTTGTTACCGTACTACTTATGTGAATAAATGACACCACTAAGTGTCCTTCCTTAGACAGGGATTTGCTCCTCTTAGAATACTGTATTTTGATTCATGCTAATGCCGTCACCATCAACACCCCCATCTTGTGGCGAACTCCACCAACGATTACAAACACGCAGCAGCAAACATCGACACATTGTATACCGTTTTATCTAACCAGCTTTTTATCTTCCATTCCCAACCCCTGCCCCACACTATCCCTCCCCCATCCTCCCCTGTCTCACCCCCCCCCCCCCCCCATCCGTTTCACCGTGACAGACACTTTAATTAATAATTCCTTTCAAGAGAAATACCCATTGTGACGTATTAGTTGTTAAAGTTGTGAAACACACATTAATGATAAACTCCCCTCCCCCCCCCCCCCCTCTCTCTCTCCTCTCTCTCTCTCTCTCTCTCTCTCTCTCTCCTCTCGTCTCTCTGTCTCTCTGTGTCTCTGTCTTTATCCTATCCCTCTCTGTCTCTGTCTCTCTCTGTCTTTGTGTGTGTCTCTCATCCTCTCTGTCGCTGTCTCTGTCTGCCTGTCTGTCTGTCTGTCTATCTGTCTGGATATCTTCCATTCCCAACCGCTGCCCCACACTACCCCTCCTCCATCCTCCCCTGTCTCACGCCCCCACCCCCACCACCCACCATCCACCCCGTTTTGTTGTTTTTCTCTGCATCTTATGATTGCTTATGCATGCATGCTTTTGTTAAAACCTTGCATACAAATGCGCGCGTGTGTGTGAATTATGTACTCTATAATCCTATGTGCCTGTTGTTTTAAAATTTCTTTTCATTTTCTTGTCTTTAGATCTCATAACATAATTTAGCTCACCAGGATATATTCGGAAGAGTAGGCTCCGCCTGAAATCTGAATCCTTGATCGAAATAAAAGTTTTCTGAGTTCTGACTTCTGACTTCTGAGTTCTCTCTCTCTCTCTCTCTCTCTCTCTCTCTCTCTCTCTCTCTCTCTCTCTCTCTCTCTCTCTCTCACGCACACACACACACACACACACACACACACACACACACACACACACACACACACACACACACACACACACACACACACACACACAGTGCACTAAAGAGTTCCAGGAGGTAGGTTATCTTAGAAATTAAAAAAAAAGAAAAGAAAAAAATATGGCTGAACATCCACTTCTGCAGCATGCCCGGTCACCTTGTCACAATACATTCCCCCAAGTCTACTGACCTGCAAGAACTGGAACCATTTTGCCATGATACAAACATCAGGTCTAATTTTTATACTCCACCAGTGACAGTCTTTGAAGTGAATCACTAACCAACACCCCTAAAGCAATCATGTGTTTGAACTTTATTACTACCTAACACCCCTCAAACAATCATGTATTTGAAGTTTATCACTACCTAACGCCCCTCAAACAATCATGTATTTGAAGTTTATCACTACCTAACGCCCCTCAAACATCATGTATTTGAAGTTTATCACTACCTAACACCCCTCAAACAATCATGTATTTGAAGTTTATCACTACCTTACGCCCCTCAAACAATCATGTATGTGAAGTTTATCACTACCTTACGCCCCTCAAACAATCATGTATTTGAAGTTTATCACTACCTAACGCCTCTCAAACAATCATGTATTTGAAGTTTATCACTACCTAACGCCCCTCAAACAATCATGTATTTGAAGTTTATCACTACCTTTACGCCCCTCAAACAACCAGGTACGGCGAAGTGGATGGGTTTAGACAGCAAAATCCTCAAATTGTTCGCTCCGGTAGTTATAGACAGGTTAACATACATCTTTAATCTATGCATCTTCAAATATGTTCTCTTTAGTTTAAAAAAAAAATCACGAAAGCTCTACCTATAAACAAAACAACTCAAATCCTGCTAACTACAGGCCAGTTTGAAAAATAGAAAAGTTCCACAAGACAATACAGGACAGATTACAGGACGAAACACTACGCATTTCGGCCTCTTGGGTCTTCTTCAAGCAAAAACAACAAACGTTTAGGACAGTGAAAACGAAGAACCAGCAATCACTTATCTTCTCACATTCGGGAGCAAAATGGATGTTGAATGAAAATGAGGCCGTTGGGAAAGCGGACGTTGGGCGTTAAAATGATAATAATGACAATAATGATAAAAGTAATAATGATAACAATAGCAATAATAGTGATGATGGTGGTGATGATGTTGAAAATATTTAAATGATACAATTGCGATGATAGTGGCTATGGTAGATTAATGATAATATACTTAGTAGCAAGGATTAGAAATGATCAATGACTAAAAAGCAAACAAAACTAATGGGTGGTGATCATAACGATAGCAGTTATAGGTAGTGATGCTGGTACCGATGATAATGGTTGGAAAGAAGTGGAAGTGAGGAATGAGTGAAGGGCTATCATTGCTATTCCAACAGTACAAACAATGAAGACAAGGGAGGGGAGGGGAGCTCATATACCTACACCTACACACATATGCGCAGGGAAGAAGCGGGAAGGAAAAAACTCATGCAACCAGTATCACTGGAAAAGTAAAAGTATCACTGGCTGATGACCATTGTCACAGGTGAAGCAATGTTGGTATTGATGTAGTATTGCTGGCTGATGACCATTGTCACAGGTGAAGCAATGTTGGTATTGATGTAGTATTGCTGGCTGATGACCATTGTCACAGGTGAAGCAATGTTGGTATATGTGTATGCTGGCTGATGATTGTCACATGTGAAGCTGGCTGATGATGTAGTATTGCATTGTTGTCACAGGTGAAGGCAATGTTGGTAAGTAGTATTGCAGGATGATGACCCATTGTCATAGGTGAAGCAATGCTTGATGTAGTATTGCTGGATGATGACCAT
>JADBJO010021102.1:17500-27500 GCA_016801955.1 Conus betulinus | reverse complement strand
TTGTTTTTATTTTTTTTGTTCAGTTTAGTTTTTCTTTCTACTTTCGCCACATCCTCCAAATTCAGTTGCATTCAGCAATTTCCCTTACCTACCCTTCATGCACTCAGCTCTGTGGTGCTGCGTTCAGCCGGTGGTGTGGTTTCCCTGGCCCGCAGGGTGTCAGGTTTTTGTCCAGGGAGGTGGTTTTACTGAAAGAAAGAGATTCCTCACTTCGAAGGGATTCCCCCCCGACTATCAGCAACGTCCTCCACTGTGTGGTGTATATGTTGATTTTTTTTTTTTTTTTTTTTTTTTTTTTTTTTTTTTTTTTTTTTTTTTTTTTTTTTCCTGATCATGAATTTGCATCAACAAAGGTGACGTTTCCTGGCAGTAGTTTCCAGGATAATAATTACGAAGATTGAAACATTAAGGTTAACACAATGACATATATTATACTGTTCTGGTTAGGGATGATGGTCGTAAACGTGGACTCATTGATACGGAATATACCTTTCAAGGACAACTATCATTTTAAGTAGTTGTGATAAGGATTTATTGTTTCACCGAAACTGATCTCATATTCAAAACTTATTCACTTAGAAACAAACTGCAATTCTAACCCCATCACTCTAACCAACTTGCATTCTGCGAATTCTGGATGCGGGATGCTGTGCGAGATATAGGGCGTATAATACTTATTTAAATTAAATTTTAAAATGTTAGTGATCATCACATTTATCAATCTGATCACACTTCCAAGGGCCCACTGGCATATATCAATGGTTGATGACCGAACGACGACGAACGGACGACCGACCCGACCCGACACAACAATGACGTCGACCGCGACCGACGACGACGACAATGATGATGATGGATGATGAGGAGGAGGAGGGGAGGAGGAGGAGGAGGAGGAGGACGAGGACGACGACGCGACGACGACCGGACGACGACGACGACCCGACGACAACGACGACGCTCGAACGACGACAATGACGACGATGATGATGTTGATGATGATGATGATGATGATGAGATGATGATGATGATGATGATAATGATGATGATGTTACTGGTTATTGTGAATCTTTTCCAGGGTTTAACACGTTTACTCAAAACAGATCATTACTCCTTTCAAAAATAGGTAGTGACGAAGGATTGTTCCTTGTATCATTTTGAGGGACACACCACACCACACAACACACACAAAAACACACACACACAAAACACAACACACACACACACACACACACACAAAAGCGCGCGCTAGGCCACTTTGTTGTATGTCTATTTCTCTATATCCATCTCTCTCTATCCTCCTCTCATTATGCTCTATCGGTGGTCTCTCGCTGTCTCTGTCTGTCTTCTGTGATGTCTGTCTACTGTCTGTCTGTTATGTCTCTCTCTCTCTCGCTCTGTCTCCTATCTCTCTCTCGATCCTCACCGCTCTCCTCCATGTCTCTCTGTCTTCTCTATCTATCTCTCGCAGACCCTCCACCACCCCCTCTCTAGCTAACTCTCTATCTCTCTCTCTCTCTCTCTCTCTCTCTCTCTCTCTCTCTCTCTCTCTCTCTCTCTCTCTCTCTTCTTCAATCTCACGTGCACGCACATACGCAACGAATCGTTTCATATTCTCATACCTTTGGCAAGTGGGATATAGAGTGGGATTGGGTAACACTACATTTTTTTTCGTCGTTGTTTTATTTTAATCCTATATTTTTGTTCGTTATAAATTTGGGGGGGGGGGGGGGGGGGGGGGGGGGGGGGGGGGGGGGGGGGGGGGGGGGGGGGGGGGGATGATGATGACGGTTGGGTGGGAGGTTGGGGGGATGGGAGGGGACAATTCCCAGTTCGGACAATTTCAGTTTCTTTTTTTTTTTTTTTCCCACGCGGTGGTCCAACACATATATCCCTCCTCACTTCTTGTTTTATTTGCTCCGCACCCCCCCACCCCCCCCCCCCCCCCCCCCTACTCCCCGCCGGCTCCTTCCTAGCACACTGTGAAGGACTTTGGCTGTCAAGCTTAGGAAGTGAATCAAGCAGTCTTATCCAATGAACTGTGACGTTCAAGACCTGCGCCGCCTTCCAGTCAGTATCCACCCCGTCTAGTTGCACGATAGTTGAAGAGGCACTCCTGCTGCTGAGCATTTGTTGATCATTCGTTGACCCGCCCGGTGGTTTTGTTTGGATGGTGGCGGTGTTGCTGGTGTTGGTGGTGGTGGTTTTTTTTTTGTTTGTTTTTGTTTTGTACTTTTTCTGTTACATTCTCCGTATTCTCTTCACTTCTCCTGTTCACGTTATAGCTTGGTTGTCATGTTCGTTCTAGTTGTTGTTGTTGTTGTTGTTTGTTGTTGTTGTTGTTCTTCTTCTTGTCTTTGTTGTTCTCTTCTTCTTCTTTTCGTCTTCTTTTCTTCTTCTTCTTCGTCTTTCTTGCTTCTTCTTCTTCTTCTTTTTCGTCTTATTCTTCTTTTATCTTCTTCGTCTTCTTCTTCTTCTTCTTTTTATTCTTCTTTTTATCTGTATTATTCTTTCTTATTCTTCTTCTTCTTTCTCTTAATTATTCTTCGTCTTCTTCTTCTTATGGTCTTCTTTCTTTTTGTATTCATCTTTCTTGATCTTCTTCTCTCTGCTATTCTTCCGTCTTATTCTTCAATCCTCTGTGTCTGGACTGCGGCTTTCCTCCCGCTACTTGTTTTCATTCTCCCTCTCTAGGTTGTTGTTGTTGTTGTTGTGTTGTTGTTATTCTTCTTCTTCTTCTTTTCTTCTTTATTTCTTCTTCTTCTTCTTATTCTTCTTCTTCTACTGTCCTACTCCTCCTCCTCCTCTCTCCTCCTACTTTCTTATTTCTTCTTCTTATTCTTTGGTCGATCCTTACTGTTTTGTAAGCCAGCCCGACCAAATGACAATATCGGGACGTTTTGCTTGTACAGCTACTTGTGATTGTTGATGATGATAATGCTTTAAAATACCTCATTTATGTCAGTGTGTTCTACTTCACACGAACCCCCACACACACACACACACACACACACCACAAACACACACACACAACACAAACACACACAACACATATTATAGATCTATATAATATATATAATATATATATCTATACTAGATATATGGGCATTGCAGTGGGATTGTCTTCTTCAAGCGTTTCCTGTAAAAAAAAAAAAACAAAAAAAAAAAGTAGACAACAAGCATATTCAAGTGATTGACCCCGCCTAGGAAAATTCTCTCCTTCGCCGAGGGATATTATATTAATATATAATATATAATATACTATAATATATATATAGATATAATATATATATTAATATATATATATAATAATATAGATAATTCATTTTATTTCCTTCTTACGCCTCTCGACACAAATGTAATATAACCCTATGTTATATGCCCCTAAAGAAGAAAAAGGAATGAAATGAAAGGAAAATGTTTCAATCAGGTGGGCTATGACACATCTTCCATCTAGCATCAAAAATGCTGTTGTGACAACAACAACAACAACAACAAACAACAAACACAAACAAATACAAAGACAAACTGGACCCGTAGATATTCAACATCCCTTTTTCTGAGTATCCCCCTCCCCCCCCCTTTTTTTTTTCCCGTTAGAAAATACAACCTGTGTTATTGTTTACTATTATTTTTCATTCTCAACCACGCCCCCCCCTTTTAAATGAATACCCTTTTCTATTAGCTAGGACCTAAACTCCACTACGTGTAGAGCATGACCGCACACAGTACAGGTTACAAGGAAACAACGGGAAAAGCACAAATCGGTAGGGCATCTTTTAGGGTAGGACATTCCTTTAGACTTCTGGACTGCTGACTCTATGTGCCGGTACGACCCACGGAAAACAACCGTCAACACGGCATACATGCTGGGGCGAGTCATCCAACTCTGGAATTGTTTTTCAGTTCAGGCCATATCTCTTCTCAGTCAAAACTACATAACCTAGCCTGCAGCCCGGCGACTCCGCTGCTCCGTTACCAAGTGGTTAGCGGCGCGGATTTCAGGATGGAAGGTCGTGGGTTCAATTCCTTGAGAGCTATTTATTTGTGGGATGTTTTTTTTTTTTTTTTTTTCTTTCGATAGTTGAGTTTTCTTCGGACTAAACTAGGAGGACTGGGACCATACAGACGGGTTTTTCATTTGTATGTTTGAAGTTGGTTGAACTTTTTTTTCTTGAGCTTTTTTTTTTTTTTTTTCAACTTTCCTGTCCAAGACTGCAGGTGTCTGCATCTCTCAGGTATGGTTGATGCTGGGGGTTAGTATGAAAATTAATATTACATACACCGCACACAAACACACACACACACACACACCACACACACCACAAACACACACACACACACACACACACACACACCACACGCACGCACGCGCACAGCACGCACGCAGCCGACGCACAACTGCACACAGACACCCACACGCACGCACGCACGCACGCACGCACGCACGCACACACACACACACACACCCACACACACACACACCACACACACACACAACGCACACACACACACACACACACACACACACACACACACACACACACTGCAACAGGATTAAACTAAATAAGAGAAGATCCAGACAAAGAAGAAAAGGAAAATCTACTGAATTACACGAGGTATGTAAGTGCATACAGACCAGAAGAAACAAACAATAAACAATTCCACCTTACACAGAAACAAAAACCCACTAGAGGAAAGAAACTGAAAAGTTACCGAAACACACATCATTATGCAAAGGACAGAAAAAAAAAAGGAAAAAAAAGGCAAATTAAAAGGATAAAGAATTATTATATTTAAATAAATAGAACTAATAATAAGCATTTCAAACAACCGTAGGTAATGTCACGAACTGAAGAAAGAAAGCAAGCATATTACACCACCACCAACGAATCGTTGTACCCAAAAAACCAATTCATTTTTTCATAGACGAAAACAATTTCTTAACTAATAAAAGAGGGAAAAAATCAACACATTGGAAAAACAAAAGTAAGAGGAAAAAAAAAAAAGTAATGAAGGGAAAACGAGAAAGAGGTAAGGGAAAGAAAAACGAGGGAAAAAAGAGAAACGTAAGAAGAAAGTGCCATCCATAAAAAAAAAACAAAACTCAAAGTATAAACAAAACAAACCACTCAAGAGAGAGAGAGAGAGAGAGAGTAGAAGAATAGACGAGACGGCGACCGAGAGAGAGGACGGACAGACAGCAGACAGACAGACCATCAATCACCCACAACACACCACAACACACACACACAACACACACACCACACCCCACACACACACACACACACACACGCACCGCACGCAACGCGCGGCCACGCACCACACACACACAACCACACACACAAACAACACACACACACACACACACACACAACACACACACACACAACACACACACACACACACACACCACAAAGTAAGGAAGAGAGTGGAGAAGTGACGGGGAGAGGGAGAGGAGCCGGAGAGACGATGAGAGTCGAGAGAGAGCCGAAGAGTTGTGGAGATGGAGAGAAGAGAGAGAGAGCGAGAAACCACACAGACAGACAGAAGACCGACCCAGACAGACACAGACCAGACAGAGGACAGAACAAGGGGCTTCGAAAAGACTGAGAGACCACCCCAGGACAGAGGACGAGACAAAGACGAGGGAGAACAAACTTAAAGGAATGTAAAGAAAAAAAAAAAAAAAAAAGCGAAGAGATAAGATAGGGGAGAAAGGGCCCCACCGGGAGGAGGAAAATCCTACATACCCCCCCGCCGAACACCCGAACACCAAGAAGGAAAAGAAAGAAGACAAGAAGGGGAAAAAAAAAGGTGTCAACCCACGCCAAGCTGTTGAATGGAAACACAAAAGGGAAATCCTCCTGACGGAAAGACAGCAAGCGATTTGCTGCTTCGAGAGAACCACAAAACTTAGCCGACGCATTCGGTGGGACCTGCATTCCATTCCCGTGTGTATTATTATTATTAACACAGCTGTCCAAAGTTATTAATTTGTCAATCACATTTTGATACTTCCCAGACTTGGCCAAGAATGTAGCTGATGGTAAGGACTCGATCATGCCCTTCTGTAATGCCTGCAAGAAACCGAACACAACGGTTATCGACCATGTTTACTGAACTGATGCGGCACACGTTTGTTACTGGTCATTTAAGTGATGATTGATTTCGTTACTCGATGAAGGTACATATCGGTCGTTTTTTCATGTAGGCAGTTTTTTGTTTTTACTGAAAAGACGTGAAGAAAAAAATCGTTTTTTTGTGATTTGATGAAGACGAAAAGCAAATAATAATACATAAATGACAACTACAAAAATGAAAACAGACAAACAAACAAGATGGTGCCTGTTGGAAAATCGCACTTGGGAGTTCATTTCTTATTGATCGGATGGATTTCTTTCGTCTTTCTTGTGCCTTTTCTTTTTTTTTTCAGGATGCAAAGTATTTTCTTTCGGCTTATCCCTTTTTTCATCCCATCATTGCATCCTCATCATCGTCGAGTCGTCCGTTCGTCGTTCTCCGCTCACGTCCCGTCATCATCCTCCTTCTCATAATCAATCATCATCATCATCATCATAATCACTCATCATCATCGTCCATCATCATGTCTTCTTTCTTTCTGCTTTTTTTCTTATTCTCTTCTCGTCGTCATCATCATTGCTCTATTATTTTGATCTTTTATTCTTCAACCTGGAACGCTAATATGTGCCAGACAAGTACAGCTGGGCATAAACAAAAAAAAACGCTAGATGAAAAAAAAAACACAAAATGTTTAGTTTTGTATGTTGGTTTTCCTTTTTTTCTAAGTGGCTTTGCTGTTGAGTTTATTTTCTACGCTATGGCACTTCCCGTATCCTTGATGTTCGTTTGTGCTTTTTCTTCTACTAATCCTTTTTTTTTTTTTTATATATTTCATCTGTTCTTTAAGTTGGAGTTTTTCCGAACGCGCAGCAGTGAAGTGAGAGAGAAGAGGATCGGATGACGGAGGTAGGGGAGAGGGTTGGAGAGAAAGATGATGAGGAGATCGAGAGGTAGATTGAGAGCGGAGAGTAAATGGGAGAGGACGGGATGAGAGAGGAGAGAGAGGGCAGAAGGGAGAAGAGAGAGAGGAGAGGAGTCGATGAGGATTGTGAGTGGGTATAGAGAGAGCTAGGGAGGGAGAGAGGGTGGAGAGTGGAGTAGGGGGGGGACAGAGGAGAGGAGAGGGGAATGTGAGAGGAGAGAGAGGAGAGAGGGGAAGGAGAGGAGAGAGATGTAGAGGGATGGGCGGGGAGGGGAGGAGGAAGGGGTTTGGAGGAGAGGCGAGAGAGAAGGAGAGGGAGGAGAGAGAGAGAGTTGAGTGGAGGAGGGAGGATGAGAGGAGAGGAGAGGGAGAAGTGAAGAGAGGAGAGGAGAGAGAGCGTCTGAGAAGGAGAGAGGGAGGGATGGGCGAGAGGAGGAGCGGATGAGGAGAGAGGGAAGGAGGAGAGAGGGAGAGGAGAGGGGGTGGGGTAGGAGAGAGAGCGACCAACCCGACACCACAACCACCCGCACGCGACTGGCGGAGGAGCGGAGAGTGATGATGTGAGCAAGAGATTGGATGTGAGGAGAGGTGTGGGTGCGAGAGAGGAGAGCCGAAGGGAGGAGAACAGAAAGAAGGAGGACCGGAGGAGAGAGGGAGAGAGGATGAGTGAGAATGAGCGAGTTAAAAGCAAATGATACTTTTTTCTTTTAATTAATTATTCTAATGTCTGCCTTCCTCTTAGTAGCGCTTCTGTCTGGACTTGTTGTGTTGTGGTTTGTTTGTTTGGTGTTGTTTATTCTTTTTGTTGCTGGTGGTTTTTTGTTTGCTTGTTTGTTTAGTAAAAATATTGTAGCCATTTTCATTGATGATGGAGGAGTGAGGGAGGGGGAGATTAATGTAGAATGCCGGCATGAGGTTGCAAACTGAAACCACATTTCTCAGTTGCAGATGTATGGCGCTGCGTTAAACTAGGCATACTAACTCTACCACCAACACCAACACACACACACCCACACACACACACACACACAAACACATTACACACACACACAAACACACACACACCACAAAAACAAAACACAAACAGGCACACACACAAACACACACACACACACCAACACACCACCCAAAAAAACACACTACACACACACACACAAACAGCAGAGCTGTTAAACCAAGCAAGAAGTGTTATATTCAGTGTGAGGCTTAAATGTCACACAGTGTTATAAACATGTTCAATATTTATGGTTGTTGGTGTTGCTGCTGTGGTCGTGTCGTCGCCGTGCTCGTCTCCGTTGTTGTTGTTGCGGTGGGTTTGGTCAATGAAGTAGAAAAGAGTATTAGCAAGACAGAATAAATGGAACAGTAAATCAGTGACCTATTGAAATTTTTGGGCACTGTTACTATCTGGAATATTTATTATTCAATCGAAACTTAATGCATTACGCGATTCTTGATGTTAGATAGGTGTTTGTTAAAAGAAATCTGTGATCATATTTTCTTGCGCGAATATATTATTGTTGGGGTATGTTGGTTAACTACGGTCCTTTTTTAAAAAGAACTGTGGGCACAAGGATTGAGTACATCAATGACATTATGATTCATTAGCGAAATAAATAATTTGTACAACAACAACAACCAAAAAAAAAAAAAAAAAAAAAAAAAAAAAAAAAAAAAAAAAAGAAAAAAAAAAAAAAAAAAAAACAAAAAACAAAAACAAAAAAAAAAAAAAAAAAAAAAAAAAAAAAAAAAAACAAAACAAAAAAAAAAAAAAAAAAATAAAAAAAAAAACCGGGCGAGGTGATCAAAGCCGGGACCAGAACTCCATACCAAACCCACTCAAGCTTAATGTTGTACCTCAGAGATTCTGTACAGCAATTAACTCATAATGTACATGAGTATCTCCGATAGACCTGTCTTAGGTTCTAAAGGAAAAATTATTGATAGGTCTGTAGTGGAAAAACAGCCATTTAGAGTATTTTGGATTGGGGAAAATCTTGGAGTAATAGAACTCCAGTTTTTTCTTCATCTGTGCTTAGCGATTCGGAAGATATGTCCTTTTCAGCACGTTGCGTTTTCTCTTACTTCCCCCCCACACCGATCTATATATCTCTCTTTTTCTCGATCGCTATGTATTCGGCTCTATCTCCGCTCTCTCTCCCTCCCCACCCCCACCATTCTACATACTCATTGCTCTCTGCATTCTATGACTCTCTCTCTGTCTCGTATCAGTTTCTCTTCTCTCTCTCTCTCTCTCTATCTCGTTATCTCTTCTCTCTCTCTCTCCTTCTCCCCCTCTCTCATGTCTCTTGATACCGTCTCTCTTCTTCTCTCTCTCTCTCTCTCTCTCTCTCTCCTCTAACCCTCTCTTCTCTCGCTCTCTCGCTTCTCTCTTCTCTCTCTCTCTCTTCACCACCTATCCTCTCTCTCTCTCTTTCTCTTTTAAATTTATACCTCTTTCTTACCACTTTTTTTCGTAGGTGTGTGTGGTGTGGTGTGGTGGGTGTGTGTGTGTGGGTGTGTGTGTGTGTGGGTGTGTGTATGTGTGTGATGTTAGAGTGGGCACAACTGTGTGTGTATTGTGTGGCATTGTTAGATATGGCTCACACCTGTGTGTGTTGTGTGTGTTGTGTGGTGTGTGTGTGTGTTGTGTGTGTGTGTGGGTGGGTGTGTGCCGTTGTGCGTGTGTTGCGCGGGGATGGCGAACGGGCATTGTACAATACGTTTACGTGCGTGGACTGAATATTGGCAGTTACAAACAAACAAAGGATAAATTAGCAGATTAAATGCAATCAAGGTCTACTCACCTCAACACAACAAAAAAACATGGTCTGAGACGGAGACACACAGGAAGTTACAAAGCATAACAGCAGGACAGAGACAGAGACAAACTTTCAAATGTTGTTCAGTTCTCGTTGGAAATGTGTGGGTGTTGAGGTACGCCAAATGAGGAAACTGCTGGAGAGAAGGTGTTCTTAGCGATGTCGGTTCTTGGGT
>JADBJO010021102.1:10000-12500 GCA_016801955.1 Conus betulinus | reverse complement strand
TCTCTCTCTCTCTCTCTCTCTCTCTCTCTCTCTCTCTCTCTCTGCCTATTTTCCTGCCTTTCAATTGTATGGGCTTTTTTAGGGGGGGGGGGGGGGGGGGGGGGGGGGCTTTGGTTGCTTTTTATTGTATGTCAGTCACAATTCCGTGAAAACAAACACTCTAGCAAGTAAACAAACGACGACAATATGACCGCAGAAAAAGGCTAAGGTAGATAACAAAATAGACAGATATACAGCAATTCTGTTACTTTAGAACAAACATCAAGATACTTGACAGCTCATAACCTCACCTGGGGGAACGCGTACAAAACTACCCCCACCCCACCCCACCCTCTACGCTTTACCCAATCGCACCGTACTGTTACCTCCCCTGCCATCCATCCAACCGCTCACAACAAAAAGAAGATTAAACTATATAAACAAGCTGAGACGGGTCTGCAAGAAAGGAAGAAAGGCAAGATAAGAAAGTGACAAAGACAGGGAGCCCAGAACGAAATTGTGTACTTGAATACACGGAATGCCTTGTGTTATTTGGTAAGGTCTTGTTACATTCTCGCTTAGAGATCAGTATGCACCGAATATATGAGGGCAAGCAGATGATAACATGCATGAACAACTTTCTAACTGACAGCCAACGAGAACTGATTGATCCAGCACAGTCAAGGCTTGCCAATCGAAGAATAATATAGAAAGAGACAGTGCGTTCGGTTGCTGTTCAGTTTCCCTGTCAATCTGAAGAGTTGAAATATGCAAAAGGCAAGTGCCATGGAAACGGGTGTGTTGTGGTAGGTGTCAGTTTCGGTTGAAGTCAGGTGTTTGTTTTGCCTTTGCCATCTTTGCCCGTGTTTACCTTCCCTGGAGTGACAAAGGGAACTGGTTACTGTCTTTATCTGTTTCTGTTTGTGTGTGGGTGGGTGTGTGGGTGCGTGCGTGCAAGTGTGCAAGTGTGTGTGTGTGTGTGTGTGTGCGCGCCCTCACCCTCTTTCTTGCTGTATACAACCACCATGGTGTGCCAGTCATAGTAGCTGATGAGGTCAGTCAGCGCTTTGCTGAGCTCCCCGGGGCTAGGGTGCAGGTTGACGGTGAGGCCCCGGGGGGTTCGAATCTCCTCAGTGTCCATGCGGGTCTCCAGATGCGGAATCTGCAGGGAGGCGCACATGGAGTTGACGAAGCCGGACAGGAACGAGGATTTCGGCCCGAAGATGGCCACCGTATTCTTCTCCACCTGCTTGCACACTGGAACACAGTGAAGATAATAAATTGGTGGTAATAGTAATGATAGCAACAACGACGACAGCAACAACGACCGCAACAAGAACAACAGTAACAACAACAAAAAGAGTGATAATAAAAATGTTATGAAAATATGATAATAGTGACAGTCACAATAATGATGATAGCAACATCAACAATAATGATAATAATGGCAACAACAACAACAATAATAATAATATAATATAATAAATAATAATAATAATAATAATGAATGATGATAATAATAATAACAGTAATAATAAAAACAGTAATAATAATAATAATAATAATGAAACTACTACTACTACTACTACTACAGCTACTACTAATACTATTGATAATTGTCATAATGGTTGCGATCACAACGATCAAAGCATATAATGGCCAGATTATTGAAGAACGTCGTCCGCCACACATTTACGAGATCACATTCACAAACCTATAACAACACACGCACCGTCTCACGCAAGCACGCACGCCCAAACGAACCGAGATACAGACACACGAACAAGCGCGTAAGCGCGCATATCAAAAGTTATCGTGGATCATTTCATTTATGCTTGGAGGGGAGAGAAGAAGAAGAAGAAGAAGAAGAAGAAGAAGAAGAAGAAGAAAGAAGAAGAAGAGAAGAAGATGATGATGATGATGATGATGATGAGATGAAGGAGGAGGAGGAGGAGGAGGAGGAGGAAGGAGAGAGGAGAGAAGAAGAAGAAGAAGAAGAAGAGAAGAAGAAGAATAAAGACGACGAAGACGAAGACGAAGGAGGAGGAGAAGAAGAAGAAGAAGACGAAGAAGAAGGAGGAGGAAGAGAAGGAGAGGAGGAGGAGGAGAAGGGAGGAGGAGGAGGAGAAGGAGGATTAGGAGAAGGAGAGAGGAGGAGGAGGAGGAGGGGAGTCAGGGGAAGGAGAAGGAGGACGGAGGGAAGGAGGAGGAGGAGGAGGAAAAAGCGGACTCTGGAGGAGGAAGAATAGAAGGAGGAGGAAGGATGCGACGAAAAAGGAGGAGGAAAAGGAGGAGAAAAGAGAGGAAGGAGAATAAGGGGTTGAGGGCAACGGGTTTGGTTAGCAATAAACGGGGGAAAAGGAGGAGGAAGAAGAAGAGAAGCAGAAAGAAGAGGAAATAATTCTGCTCCTTAAACTTTGTCAGCAGGCATAATGGAGTTTGAAAAAGAAACATCAGTCATGGTAATGCCAGTAGGGATAACTGCGACACAGGAAAAGAGGGCCATTTTCTGCGTAGCATT
>JADBJO010021101.1:27500-30158 GCA_016801955.1 Conus betulinus | reverse complement strand
GCAAAAGCATAATCATGCACCAAAACGCGGCCTTAAAAATGAATACAAAAGCAGAAGAACATGATGACCAGAAATGTCAATTATATGCGCAAAGCGATTTTCAAATAAAGAGTTACACGTAGAGAGGGAGAGAGGATGAGACGTGTGAGAGAGAGAGAGCCGATGAGAGAGAGATGAGAGACGAAGAGATGAGAGAGAATGTTGTGAAAAGAAACACTGGAGGGAAGCTAGAGATGGATTTTTGCACGGATAAAGACAAGGAGAGAGAGAGAGAGAGAGAGGAACGGATACGAAAGATAGCCTCATACTGAAGAGACAGCGCACTAACTCGCAAGAACGCTGATGTTCTGATGATAGGAGATGAAAAGAGGAAACAAAAATGAAAGGAGAAAAACAATTACTTGCACACTAAAGCCAAAATGTAACGAACTCACAGTGCGTGCCCCTTTTTTTTGTACCTTGTGAATGTAGAAAGAACAGACCTAACAGGATATTTGCATTTCTTAATGCTGACAGTAAACTGACTGAAACTACAAGGGTCAGAATGATACGTTGGTTTGTACGTTTCCCTTTAAGGTCACTGAAAGCAGGACAGCGAAATTGGAAACACATTTCATCTTCGTTTGCTAGATTACACGAGTGACACGTCAGTGCCTTCTTCTTCAAGTCACTTTGTCTAAAGCGATAGCGAGCAATGTCAGAGGCACCCAAACTTACACTAACTTTGTGCGCGTCCACTGTTCATCATCACAGGTGTTTGTTGTAAATTCTGACTTGTGGCAGATGCTCACTAGTGTGGATGATCAATGCTAAATTGCCTGCCCACACCCCCTGCACACTCAAGTTTTAACTGCTTTTTACTACTACTAACTACTGCTTTTTTATTTGTTTTTTTTTTTTTTTTTTTTTTTTTTTTTTTTTTTTTTTTTTTGTTTTTAGTTTTTTTTTTTTTTTTTTTTTTTTTTTTTTTTTTTTTTTTTTTTTTTTTTTTTTTCTTTTTTTTATTTTTTTATTTTTTTTGTTTTTTTTTTTTTTTTTTTTTTTTTTCTTTTTCTATATCGGTGGCTGAATTTCGGAATCCCATCACTTGTACAAGGACACTGGCACATTCCTGTTGTTTTCCCAAGGTTCCACCGAAAGGCCAGTGGATGGTAACCTTGACAGACATTGTTCTTCCCACGTCTCATCACTAACAATTCACTGTGCTACCAACAGGTACATACATCGTACAACTTTAACAGGCATCTGATTGCGCCCGTATTTGTTTGTTTGCCTGGGTTGGTGTTGTTTGTTGGTTTGTTGTTCGGGGAAAGAAAAGCGGAATAGCGAAAATTCGAGCCATATTGAGATTAAAAAACAATTAGATTGACGTAGACTCTTGATTTTCGGCTACCATCCAAAGTTCCGTAATGGTATTGAAAATTATTTTTTGGTGTTCTCATGGTCTACCTAATAAAAAGATCTAATTCAAGCATAATCCAAAAGAGCTCCCCATGAATATCTATCTGTACGTTTGGTCCGAGGTCTTTTCCTTTCTTTCTTTTGTGTGCCTGCCGCTACTACTTTGTAACCAACAATTACGTGTATTCTTCTATTTATTCCATGTTTTGTCTTTTTTCTTTTGGTTTTCTTTCTGGTTCTTTCTTGCCTGATAAGAAAACAAGCAGGAGAGGGCTGTGTCGGTGCTGGGCCTCCTGCAAATGTGAAATCGAAAGCGCTCTCTTGCAATATTGACGAGAATACATAACAATTCTGATTATTTACCTTGGCTTTTGAAGAGGACGAAGCGGTGGAGCCAGGAGACTGAGGTGGGGTGTGTAAACATGGGAACAGCTATGAGTAACTTTTCTTGAATCTGTTCTTATGTTCTTTTCTAGTATTTTGGGCCTATACTGTTACCCACACTCCACCTACAAAACTCTGCCCAGGAGCCACCTTTGTACTTACTTACAATCATCTTTAACTCCCCCCCCTCCTCCCCCCCAAACTAAACTCCCCCCTCCCGTCCCTACTCCCCCCCCTGTCACACTCCCCCCCCCCCCCCACACCCTCCTTCCCCCCCCCCCGCCCCTCTCTTCCTTCTTCAAACGGGACAATACTTTTGGCTGGTGTGTGTTTGTGTGAGAGATGAGAGAGAGAGCGAGAGAAGAGAGAGATAAGAGATAGAGTAGAGAGAGAGAGTGAAGAATAAAACCTTTTGGCGTAACAACATAAAGAGTACACGTAACTGACATACAGACAGACAGTAGGCAGAGACAGAAAATCACAGTCATAGACAGACAGACGACAATGAGAGAGTGGTTGTTGGTTGTTGGTCTTTTGTTCTTTGTTTGTTATACTCCGCACGCCGCCTTAACCACCTATCATAAATGGTAACTTGAAAAGTATAGCTATCAGCGGCTCCGCTACCCAAAGACCAGTACTCATAATCATTAGTGTGGTGACAGAAGACAAAACCTTTCCAAAATCCGTTAAAAGGACTTTGTGTTTAATGTGAATGAATTGTTATTAGTATTGAAATCGAAGTGTGCTGGCACGCGCACAGTGCTGATTGTTCCTTTTTTTCTTTTTTTTTTTTTTTTTTTCCTTTCCACCCCAGAGTTAGTGTTAGTGAACCCAAACGACCTGGTTTATTGATTTGACAGACAGGTCTAGAGT
>JADBJO010021101.1:17500-20000 GCA_016801955.1 Conus betulinus | reverse complement strand
ATCGCAACTGCGATGTAATTGGCATGTGCGGTTTGCACGTGGACAATTGCCAGTCGTACCTCAGGCACACAGCGGTACCTGTCCAAACGGAAACAAGCATGCAATCATGTTGAAAACGATACGCTCTGGGTTTTAAAATCACTATCAATACAGTTTCTTCATGTGTGTGTGCATGTGTGTGTGTGTGTGTGTGTGTGCGCGCGCGTGTGTGTGTGTGTGTGTGTGTGTGTGTGTGTGTGTGTGTGTGTGTGTGTGTGTGAATCGATTCAATGGTGATTTTTTTTTTCTAACAGCTGTTCCATTCATTTCTCAGTAAAGATCCATGAAAATCAAATGTTTAGCCTACAACAGAAAGTGGAAAGTGTGTGTCGCATTCGCCTTGAGACCATGACATTTAACAACAGTATCAGCAAGACATCCACCCCTAACCCGGTGCTCTTTAATTTCATTCTCATCATAACAATCATTTCTGGGCGAAAAGGCATGCAGTAGGCCTATATGTCTTTTGCGCATTCACATCAGAATGATACTCAACCACAACTGTCCCTGATAAACATATTACTTTTCCCAGTTGTCCGTCAGTTTAAAATGAATATTAATTCTGATCTCCATCATACGGTTAAGTTTCCTTCTTCACATTTTTTTTTACTTTTTTTTTTTCTCGACGTTGATTGTGAACGCTGTAATAACGAAATGTGCGTTATGATCCTTCTAAAAATGAAACAGAATGTAGTAAGAAATAATAATTCATACTTAACATGCTTATACTTGAACCGCCACCGTCCGAAGTGAAGGACAGTTCAGTATCTGAACGACGGCTATGCCTGACATAGAAATATCGCGAGAACATGGGGATAAAGATTTCCACTGTAAAATCTGTGAGTAGTTGAACGTTAGGGACAGAGAAG
The DNA here is from genome assembly GCA_016801955.1 of Conus betulinus. NCBI lineage: Eukaryota > Metazoa > Mollusca > Gastropoda > Neogastropoda > Conidae > Conus > Conus betulinus. Next base: position 19,092 of record JADBJO010021101.1, on the reverse strand, counting down.
GGAAAAATCTAGCTCTAATAAACAAGTGAGTCACATACCTGCATTGACACAGGCTGGTCCTTCACTGACACAGGTTGGTCCTTCACTGACACAGGCTGGTCCTTCACTGACACAGGCTGGTCCTTCACTGACACAGGCTGGTCCTTCACTGACACAGGCTGGTCCCTCAGCACTGACACAGGCTGGTCCCTCAGCACTGACACAGGGCTGGTCCTTCACTGACACAGGCTGGTCCTTCACTGACACAGGCTGGTCCTTCACTGACACAGGCTGGTCCCTCAGCACTGACACAGGCTGGTCCCTCAGCACTGACACAGGCTGGTCCTACAACAGGCCTAAAGCAGGCTGCTTCTGTGGTGACGGAGGCTGCCATGTAGAAATGTCCCCCCCCCCCCCCCCCCCCCCCCGCCGTGACGCAGACAGGGCCACAACAGATGGAGACTGGTTCCGTGCATAGAAAGCTGGACCTGGACCAGTGAAGGGATGTCTTGTGCAAAGCAGTCTGGCTCTGTGCTGACAGACGCAAGGTCTTGAGTGGGCTCAGACTGGTCCTACTAGAAAACCCGGTCCTGCATTGGTACATTCTGATATATTCTGATCATCTGTCACATCATCTGGCAAAGCGTCTTCGTGGAGCATCTCTTGTTCTTCTTCTAGCATGTCCAGGGCAGCACAGGATGACCTCGGTACCTGCCCAACAAGAAGGTTGTCGGGGCGTTTCACCCATCGTCTCTGATAGTTGACTGTTTATGGAGGGAATGACGAACCGGAGTCCTTAGCTCCAATTTTCCCATTCTCTTCCGTGTTTTCCGAATGTCAGTTGAAGGTCTCCGTTTCTGCGTTCCACACAGCCCTGAGACTGTGGTCGGCTGGGTGGGCCTGTAGGCCTATCATGACCAGACCCTTCCACTGAATTGTCAGCGCTTTGACAACCTGGAGGACGAACTCGCGCCCGTTGTCTGATTGAAGGGTTTTTCTATTATCCAATGAACATGCAGAACTTAGACATCACATCTTCAGACACTTCAGTCGCTGATTTTGTTGCCAAAAGATATGTCTGACTGTATTTTGTAAAATGATCTCTGCAGTGCATGATCCACTTAAAATGACCATCAGATCGACTGACATTTCGATTACATCAACTTGCAGTCGAATAAGAAAACCAAAACTACTTATTGGCCTTCCAGGGGGCGGCGGTTTCAAGAGTCGACGCTTATGATGGACAGAGTAGTGAAAAAGACCTACTGGTGCTATATTTGACCCCTGCATAACCACAGCAAACTTCATCTCAGGTCTTTCTGCATCCAAGGTGACCGACACACCCATGACATTTGTGTGGTATGTCAGTGATTTCTTCTTTTTTTGTCACGACCGTGCATCGAAAAAGGAACTTTCTTTGAACTAAGGTTTTTCTTTTTTTTTTCGTACTTTGACGTTTTTGGAACACTTATTTTTAACAAAGCACTTTCTAGGCATTTTGCACCTTTCTCTAACTGTAATGCGGTGACAGCTTTGGCGTACTTTTCCTTCGTAAGGCAAATGTTGTCCCGTTTCTTACTGTCATGTTTAATATTCTTAAAATCGCAAAAATT
>JADBJO010021101.1:7500-10000 GCA_016801955.1 Conus betulinus | reverse complement strand
CGCGAGAGGGTTTTAAATCTGTTATCTGTTTTCCTTTTTTTCCAATATGTTATTCAACAAGACGTCCCTTTTATTCACAATGTTATACTGTTCTGGCAATAAGATATCTCTAGGTCACACTGACCTCAATTCATTGCGCCCATTTGACATAGGCCTACTTCTCTTTCCGGTCATACAGACAGCCAATTTGCCCTACATAAACCACAAATCATTCTGGGTTTTCAGACATCAATGCTTTTTAAAAAATATTCCAACAGGGGAAAAAAAAACCCTCCTCTTTCTATTCAGTCACCAAAAAACAGCACATTCTTTTTATGTGAGGACAATCATCACATCAAATTTCCAAATCAAAAATTTTGTGGACAGTAATCATTCCAAAGCATCTCTAAAGGTGCGAGAGGCTATGTTCCTATAATAGTTCCAACGTACAGGTGCTCGCCCTGGAAAGACAAAGCGCTCTATTGGTAATCTAAATAAATAAGTTACTTGACGATCGATCACAGGATCCACATTTTACCTATCGGATGTGTGAACGGGGTAGAATTTGGAAATGATTCTGATCACGATCAAAACGAGAATAAACGATCGAAATTTGAGATCGCGATAAAAAGCTTGTATTGAAAAATATCAAACATGTTCACACATCCCATACTCACCTAAGGATCATACGAGCCTAAAAAAAAAAAAAAAAAAAAGGAAAAAAAAAAAAAAAAAAAAAAGTTGAGAGAAAAAAACTCTCTCTCTCTCTCTCTCTCTCTCTCTCTCTCTCTCTCTCTCTCTCTCTCTCTCTCTCTCTCTCTCTCTCTCTACTTCTTAGTCCTCTTCTTCTGCTCTTAACTAATCTCTCTCCCCTTTTTCCTGACTATGTCTCTCTCTCTCTCTCTCTCTCTCTCTCTCTCTCTCTCTCTCTCCTCTTAGCTAGCCCTCTGCTTCCGCCAAAGTGACAGGCAGGCAGTCTCTTTTTTTTTCCCCCAAGAAAACAAATCACAGTTCAAACTTCTGATCACTGCACCCTGTAGAGGTGAGTTTTTCAATCAGTCCAGTTGAGGTTTTCCTGAAAACATAGCAAGTATCTGCCGAGCTGGTCTGCCGGTTCAAAGAGCACAAAAAGGGGAAAGTTATAGTTTCATTTTTTTTCTTCCAGGGTGCATAGCACGCAGACACCCAATCACTCACACTCATTCACTCACTCCATCAGTGTACACACACACACACACACACACACACCCCTCCATCCCCTCCGTCCTTCCTTCTCTCTCTCCCTCTCTCTCTGCTCGGTTCCAAGCCTATACATACACGCACAAACTCACACAATTAACCAGCCGCCGTGGCAAAGTGGTTAGCTTCGTGGACTCCCGACTGAGAGGTCGCGGGTTCGATTCCCATCAGAGTCATGTGGGATTTTTTCTGCATGACCGGCTCCTACCCAGAGTTGAGTTTGCTGCGGACTCAGTTGGGAAGACTGGGACCCACACAGTCGAGTTTCATCCACTTCATGGATGCGTATCTGAGAGTGTTGCTAAAATTTTTCCTGACCAACACTGCAGTGTCTGTATCTCTCGGGCCCTGGTTGACGCCGGATATGTTATGAAAGTAAGCGTAGAGTACAGCCGTGTTACGCAGTCTCAGACCGGAATGAAAATCCGTAGCATCATCTTCATCATCCTCATCGATCATCATAAACAGAAAAAAAAAAAATGTCTCAAATGCTGTGGCCCACCATGCCCTACTCTCACGGTGACCTCAGTCACGATGTCCTCTCCACATCTGTGGCCTTGGTTTGGTTCCGTCGGGATCACTAGTATCGGCGAGTCCATGGGGGCCATCGTTGTATGGACGTGGTGGCGCCCTCCGGAGCTGCGCGACAAAGCAATTATTGTCGTCAGTAGGGGGCTTAGTAGGTGTTGTCCTGCGTACATTGGATCAGAACAGGTGCCGCTGAACACCACCGAAGTGACTCGGCAGCAGTGCAGTGTCTCCTCCGGTGGGTTTGCCACTTGACACTGACTGCTCCCAGTGGATTGCCGGTGCCGGGACTGACAGGCAGGGACTGACTGGGCTGTGGCTGTGGACGGGGTGTCGGAATGAGTGGCGTGGGTGCACTGCCACTGAGATGGCACAGAAGATAGGACAGCAAAACGCACGCACGCACGCACACACACACACACACACACACACACACACACACACACACACCCTCACACAACAGTATAGACATAAGCACATAAATACCACCCTATCTGCACCCCACCCCCACAACGATGCATATACTGTTACACATCATACCCTTAAGCTTCCCCCGCCCCACACACGCTCTCGCTATACTGTTACTCTTTCTCTGAAACTTAACCAAAGGTTCCGTGAGACCACGCACCCAGGTGCACTCACAACACTAAAAACAGACACGCAGACACGCACGTATACTCACGCACGCAAACCACGACACTCACGCTCCCCATGCAGACCGGGCCCAAAACAGACTGACAAGGGCACACACACA
>JADBJO010021101.1:0-2500 GCA_016801955.1 Conus betulinus | reverse complement strand
TACCCCACTGCTAACAGACACCTATTCTACCTTAAGAAATTTATGCCTAATGAAGTTCACTTTAGTTCCTCCCCAACCAGCAGCTAGTTCAAATATTCACTTGCTTCCTACAGAAGTCTGTTCATATGCCAGTTATGGAGTCTCCGTCAACTTTGGAAAGTATGAAACTCAGCACTGCAGACCATGACGCTATCCCCGTTCAAAACTGAAGGCAAAGGAAACCACATTGTCGTCGTGCTGAGGTTCAATCTATAACCCATTATTCCCTGTCACGTTATTACCACAGCGTCCATGGTGTGTATCGCAGAAAGCCCCGCTTCCAGGTAAACAGGGATAACACTGGGAAACACAGAAAGAAGATGCCAAGGGTAGGCAAGGCAGCCTTTTCATCTCCATCTGGTTTATTTTTGCCAACTCTGCCCAGTTTCTTCTATGGTGTTGATGCTGACAGTGAACAAAATCTTTATACTGATAAATATGTAGCTGACAATGATCATCGTTTGCCTGCCTCTCTTCCGCAGTCTGTGTATGACACTCAAAGCAAGGAAGGGCAAATCAACATGAAACTGTGTGGCGCGCCACACACAGTTAGTGATAGTGTGCGGTGACTCTGAGAAAAAGTGCGTAGCAGAAACACATTTCCATATGACTGTTAGTGTAAAAAAATACTGAAGGCTATGAACAGGAAAATAATACAACCGGACGTGATTCCAAATCGATGCATTTGCCCCAACACAGAGCACAAAACTAACGTTAGAACATCAAGCACATGTGGCACAGACAGCGCTAGCTCACTACAGAAACTAATATGCAGCAGCACACAGAATCTCGTCAACAAAACATTTACACACAAATAATGGCAGCTGTTGAGGAAAAGAGGGAAGACCGTGGTCAATCTTCTGCGTGTTTGTGGCCAAGTTCAACACATCACTTTTACCTGGAGCAAAGTGAAAGGAAATCCTCTCTAGGACCCATCGTGACTGTTATGTTGTAAAGTTGTGAAGTTGACTATTACTATGTGTGATTGACAGTCCAAGGACTAGTTACAAATATATTTAATACCACGATGTGGGATCCATGTCACGATGAGCGTTTGTAAAGGCCAATTATTGTACAACGTTGTTTCCATATACGTTTCGTGTATGTGCCTCCCTCCTCACTCCATTTCTCCCCAGCCCCACCCCCTACCCCGTTCCCCCCTCCCCCCTCCCATTCCTCCATAGTCCGTTTTTGCGAGTGGGCCTTTATAGCCTAAACCACATTAAACCATTCGCTTTCGTATTCTCTCTCTCTCTCTCTCTCTCTCTCTCTCTCTCTCTCTCTCCTCTCTCTCTCTCTCTCTCTCTCTCTCTCTCTCTGACAAGTCACAAATTGAATTCTTACGTAAATTAATGCCTAAATACCTAAATAAATGCCTTAATAAATAGACAAATAAGAAATGAAAAAAAATATGTAGGTATAAATAAAAGGTAAATGAGTAAATACGTATATAAATAAGAAAATAAATAAATGAGAAAAAGAAGGAACATTTGATATACCATGAAGATTTTGGAAGATGATTAAAACTTCATTGAGAATAACATAGACGTTGTCACAATCATACTTCAAGAGCAAATGGGGAAGGGAAAAAAAGCAAGAAGAAAGAAAGAAAAAGAATGAAGGAAGCACGGAAGGAAGGAAAGAAAGAAAGGAAGGAAGGAAGGAAGGAAAAGAACCAAGAAATCATGAGAGATAAACAAAATGGAAAACAAAACCCCAAAGTCTGGGCAGTGGGTAAGTGAAAAAAATAATTAGTTGATTACTTACTTAATTAGTTAGTTAGTTCCATTATTCTCAATTTTTAATGATCTGCTCATAATGTCTTCATGGTACATCAATCCTTCCGTCTTACATTCGTTCTTATTTCTTTTTTTTTCTTTTTCCATCTCTTCTTTGTTTCTTTGTTTCTTTTTTGTACTCTGTTCATTTATTCGTTTATTCTTTTTATTTTCTTATATATGTATGTACATATATTTTTTTCTTTTATTTTTAAGACAATTACAAAGTTAGAGACAGACAGAAGGAGGCACTTTGCTACTTGTAGTCTAGTAGAAGCCCAACGAAAAAATATTTTCACATTAACTAATTAGATATATAACTAACAAACTAAGTAATAAACGAAAAACTATCTTACTTCTACCTATCTGTTTAACTATTCTTCACACGTGACGTGATTCGATCCCGCAGCTTTTGGATGGGGGGGCGTCTTTTTCAGACGGATCAGAGACGTGACGTCTATGGACGGATGTCTTACCCCATGGCTAATAGAACCTAATCCACTTCGCGAAATTTATGCCTTATGAAGTTTACTTTAGTTGCTCCCAACCAGCAGCTAGTCAAGTATTCAGTTGTTTCCTACAACAAGTCTTTTCAGTATGGATGTTAGAGTCTCCTGTCAACTTTAGAAAGTATGCTGAATCAGCACTGCAGAACATGACGCTATCCCTATTCAAAACTGAAG
>JADBJO010021100.1:51031-53738 GCA_016801955.1 Conus betulinus | reverse complement strand
TGCCCTTGATCACCAGTGCTCCACCCTGTGTGAGTGCGCTCTGCCACCATTTTTCTTCTCCCCAGACCTTATGTACGGCCACATTTTTCAGTGGGGGAGGAACAAAGAGCACCCCCCCCCCCCCCCCCCCCCCCCCCCCCCCCCCCCCCCCCCCCCCCCCCCCCCCCCCCCCCCCCCCCCCCCCCCACCCCCCCACCCCCCCCCCCACCCCCCCCCCCAGCCCCCCCCCCGCGTCGTTCAGACTCCGAGCACTGGGAATCAATTCACAAGGAAATTGTTCAGACCATGGTAGGCCATGTCGACGATGAACAGTTCCACTTTGCCCCTGAACCAGGCACCTGTCTTGGCTGTCGCTTGTCAGAATGGAATGAAAAGCGAGCTCTGAACCCGATCGCTGTATACGTACTTGAGACCTTCTGACGTACAAAGATATAATCTGTATTTGTTTTGGTTATGAGCAATCGCACGCGCAGGGAAAGGAATGTTTGGTGATATATTATGGCTATTTCAGTGGGGTCTACAACACATAGAACCACAGTGTCCAGCATATGCAAAGAGATTCCTGTCTCCAACTTGACATTGAAGGAAAGTGATAAGGATGACATGATCTGGGGGTATCTGTATATGGTGACACAGCTCTTTGACAAAGGTGAATAGGGAACAGGACACGCCCAATCTTTGGTCTGTATAACCTGCCCACACAAAAACATTTTGTTTACTGGATGACTTCATAGGACAAGGAAGGTTCATTATACAGTCACTTATTCGTTACTGACCATTTGAGCATCTGGTCCTCTATCACAGCTGTTCCTGTTGAGAGTGTTTTAAAATCATGTGTGGGGTATTTGTGTGTACAAATGTGATATCTATTGCTATAGATTGTGTGAGCTGATTCATCAGGAATACACCAGGACGTTTTCATGCAATAATGTCGAGTAGACACAACATTGTCAGTCAGTCGGTTGTAAGTGATATGTGAATGATAACGGCCCCAAAAAACATGGGCAGGTACTGATGTTTTAATCCATCTGTCTTACTTGGTCTTAGAAGTGTGTGTGTGTGTGGTTTGTGTGTGTGTGTGTGTGTGACAGAGAGAGAGAGGAGAGAGAGAGAGAGAGAGAGAGAGAAGAGAGTGTCTGTCTGTCTCCCTGTCTGTAGTGCTGTGTGTCTGTATGTGTGTGTTTGTTTATTTGTTTGTGCGTCCGTTCTGTGTGTGTGGTGTGTGTTGTGTGTGTGTGTGTGTGTGTGTGTTAGCACTCGCGCGAGCGCGCGTGCACCGTGCATAAAAGTGTTGATGAATAGGTTTGCTTGCTGGTGATGTTGATGTTACAATCATCACATGAAAACAGAAGCAAAATTATTTGAAAGGTTTGGAACCGATGAAATGAAATGAATTTTTACTCACCTGTAGAATGGAGATAAAGATATGACTTCAAGACTTGATTCAGACTTGAACACAGCGGGACAGAGAAGAAACCTCTGCGATTTGTGTATGACAACGATCATAGCATATCACTTTGAGCGTCATTTTGTTTGATATGCTGTATATTGGATGAAGTAATGAACGGGTGTGCCAGCATCTATACGTGATCGAATCATAACATAAGTTCGCTATTCTGTCACAAAAGGTTATGGAGACAATGAAGGATGCACTGCAGGCATGTATTTGCACTTTCACGATTTTCCTCTGGTAGGAGCTTGAAGAGTGATTTTCACAAGCACCGCTCATACTGGTTTGTAAATATACTAGTCCTTTGGTGCCATCGAATAGCAATGTGTTCTGAGTATGACCTGTCAAAACATGAACTCATGTTGTAGACTGGTACAACTGCTGAGTGTGTCCTTTGTGTATCAGCATTTTCTGTTTGATTTTGTTTGGTGAGGGAATTGTAGAAATACGTTGTCCACATTTTCAGTGAAAGCAGTTGTCTCAATGTCACTGTCCAATTTGTATTGTTAAAACACCTGCACACAACCAGACTTGCTCGGTATCATTCCATTGTAGTTACAGACATGATTGCTAGAGATCTATCAGGCTGAGTATGACCCCCTTAGTCCTCCTAATAGATCACCATTTTATAGTACCTTGACCGTTTTGCTCTAGATCATAATCATAATCCTACCACACATTACAACTTGGATCTGCTTAGCTATCAACTATAGTTGATTACAACCTTGATCTGCTCAGCTACTTTTTCTATAGTTGATTACAACTTGGATTTGCTCAGCTAGTTAACTGTAGTTGATTACCTTGGATCTGCTTACCTAATTAACTCTAGTGAATTACACACTTGGATCTGCTTCAGCTAATCAACATAGCTGATTACAGCTTGGATCTGCTCAGCTGATGACTATCACTGTATCATAAACAGGCCTCTTAGCTCAGCTAACTGATTGCCATGTTAACACAAATTGACCTCTAGCTCTACTAACTGTTACCACATCAACATAAACTGACCAGTGACGTTATCATCAACTGGCCATTTCTTTCAGGTAATTGATCAAAACAGGCTCATTCACTGACCACTAATCTCTACTGATCACCAGTCCTCATAAACTGACCATACAGGCTCACCAGCTGATCAGCAGGTCATCATGAACTGACCAGTTCTTTTTGCTAGCTAATCGCAATGCCATTATACAGTGACACTTTTCTACTAAAGATCACCACATAATCATTTCTTCCTCTCTTTTTTTCACATTTTTC
>JADBJO010021100.1:43531-46031 GCA_016801955.1 Conus betulinus | reverse complement strand
CAACACAACAAAACAATGTGTCTCAGTCGTGTGTATGTGTGTGTGTGTGTGTGTGTGTGTGTGTGTGTGTGTGTGTATGTGTGTGTGTGTGTGTGTGTGTGTGTGTGTGTGTGTGTGTGTGAGAGAGAGAGAGAGAGACAGACAGACAGACAGACAGACAGAGAGTAGATTTAATCACTATTTCAGATTCTTACTGCTTTATGACGATTTCATCAGAAAATGCCATGAATTATTCGACGTGATCATGTCTGAAGACCTGGAGATGATGCAGTTTTGAATATAATGGATGCTGTGCTACACTTTGCAAGTTGCACGCCATTATAGATAATACAATAGCTAGTTTAAAACAAGACAAGACAAAACAAAACAATGGCAATCCATAGTGTCGCGGAAATGACGTACAGACTACAACAGGATATAAACAATTGAAAGAAAAAAATGAATGAATCAAGGAGTAGGTCACTAACCAATTAATTGCACAAGAGAGCATTAAATCATAGATTTTTTTTCAAGTGCAGGAATGCCATCAACGGACATTCGAGTACTAAAATCATCTATTTTGTTAATACATCACTACATGTATTTATTTACTTCATGTTCTCAGTGACTTCAGTCAGAATTATTTGTTTGGATGAACGGGAGTGGATGGCATGTCCTGTCTCATAACACTCTTTTGCTCATGATGTCTGTGTGTTTATTTCTCACTCCGGAAGGTCTTTATGTACGTCTAGCAGATTTGGCTTTCATGCTCCAGGTGTCATGGATGCTCGAGACCATAATTTCCTGTCTGCTGCCATGTAGAATGGTTTTTTCTGGCACTTTTCATGCTGTGGTTTTTCCTCTGTTCACGTAGATGACCTCTTGCAGCACGTCCTTGTGCCTGCCTGTGCTCCTTTTTCAGGTCAGCGCTGTTTTGCATGAGCACAAGGATGTTCTGCTGTGTGTTTGCCCTGATTTGCCCCATGTCCGCTGTGTTGTTTGCCCTAATTTGCTCCATGTCCGCTGTGTTGTTTGCCCTGATTTGCCCCATGTCCGCTGTTGTTTGCCCTGATTTGCCCCATGTCCGCTGTGTTGTTTGCCCTGATTTGCCCCATGTCCGCTATTTGTTTGCCCTGATTTGCCCCACGTCCGCTATATGTTTGCCCTGATTTGCCCCACGTCCGCTGTTAATTTGCCCTGGTTTGCCCCATGTCCGCTGTGTTGTTTGTCCTGATTTGCCCCATGTCCCTGCTGTGTTGTTTGCCCTGATTTGCCCCATGTCCGCTGTTTGTTTGCCCTGATTTGCCCCATGTCCAGAGACGTGTGTTTGAGGGCAGGGGGTATATGTGCAGACCTGAGGATGAAGCTGATTCTCAAGAGGGACCATTTGCCATGGTTTTCATTCCAGCTGAGACCTCTTTGGAGTATGTTTTCCCATGTACTCCATTACCCTTGTTGACGTTGCTGGCAGGTTTTAGAATAAAGGCAAATGAAACAAACTGCAGCGTTACCGGAACACGACGAAAAAGCGGAAGAGCGCACAAAACAAAGTGTGAAGTAACGCACTTTGATGCACGACACAAAACAAGACAAGAAATTTTCGGCAATAAGCCTTCCTCAGCGACAAACAATAAAAACAGTACAGACACTAACATGCGCAATACTCCCCTTGTGAAGCCAAAGTTTTAGAATACTTTTGTCACTGTCTTTCTTTATGTCCTGTATAACTATGTCTTCTTTTTTTGTTTTCTCGCTCGTAAAAGAATTTCTCTCATCCACGTCTGGTGGTCGCAAAGAAGAACGGTTCTATGCCGGCTGCACACTGGCCGTTCGTGACTTAAAGTCTTCAAAGAGATTAACATTGTTCATTGGATCTGAGCTTTTATAGTGGAAAGATTTTAAACAAAATTCGGGGGTGGGTTTTATAGAAGATGTATTATAAAAGAGTTGTATGAATGATTGACTTGTGAGTTGACTTCAATGCGGTGACAATCCTGATATGGCCCTTTGCGGTCGGCTAGGTTGTAAGCAACATTACCTTACCTTACCTTACCTTTTCTCGCTTTCCACTTTGTTCATAGTCTGAAGGAAGCAACAACTGTTTACCTCTGTAGGTGTGGTCGGTGAGGCTGATGTGTCCTTGTTAGGCACCTAAGGAGATATCTAACCGTAACTTTGATTTCAAACTCAGCTTTGTTGGCTATTACATCTTGCTGAAAGATAAACAGCTATCCCAAAGACGCTGATGAAGTAGAATGTGGAAATTCTCCATGACACCAAATACAGCGATGGCTTAAACTCATGGATGCAAGCAAATATAGTATAGTTTTAAATACAAGGGGGAAAAAATCCGCCCTGCCATTAAAGATATTTGAACGAATGTAAAACACAATAGTGGATGTCACACAGCCGTTTGATGTGGACTAGGCGAAAGCACAAGGTGAATAAAATGCTAATACCAATAAACACGCACAACTGCACGCAACGACACCACACACACACACACACACACACCACACCC
>JADBJO010021100.1:25465-30159 GCA_016801955.1 Conus betulinus | reverse complement strand
GAGAACTGGAGAAGCGGTGGAAAGAGCAAAAATGATTAAAAAAGGGAAGGACAAACTGTACAATATCCAACCTTTCATAGCAACATTTATGAAACTTCAAAGTTGTATTTTGGGAACAAACTATTGTTATGTACATATTAGAACGATTTTCATCGCTCGTTGATCCCCCTACGCAAGTGGACTCTGGTAGTTAAGGTTGTAGCAGCACCACACATAGTTCAGACTCTCACACGCACACAAGCAAGACAGAGAAAGTGAGGTGACGGTGGTGCGTGGACAGTCAGTCAGTAAGATTACAAACAGCAGATACTGCCGTGTGGCGTTTGGGGTGCGTGCCCAGACAGAGACTCTATAGAAGATCGGTTGCTTATTTTTGATCTGGGCTCGGGCACACAAACCCCTGGCACTCAAAATGTCCTGCATCGATTTCAGAGGTTGTCGGCATAGCTAAGGCATGATGGGCGGGCAATGGAAGGCGAATTCCATTTTCGTGCATGCCAGTGTATGTAGGATTACTCCTTGAACATGGCTTTGCCAAGTTCCCACTTCTTTCACATGCGTTCCCCTTATTCTTACCTCTGTCTCCTTGTATGTATCAATCAACAAACTCTCCTCCCTCCTTTCCCACCCACAGACTTCGCCTGCCAAATATCGCTTTCAACCCTACTATCCCTCAATGTATATAGGCCTACACGAACACACAACACACACACCACACACACACACACACACACCACACACATACATGTGCGCGCGGCCACGCAAACACACACCACCACACACACACACACCACACACACACACAACACACCACACAAAACACACACACACACACACAACCCACACACACACACACCATGCTTGCTTTGCTCGCTTGCCTGCTTGATTGCTTGCTTGCTTACAAAAACATACAAGTATGCACACACACACACACACACACACACAACACACACACACACACCCCACACACACACACACATACACACACACCACACACACACACACACACACACACACACACACACACACAGAGTGGCGGAGAGAGGGAGAGGGAGACAGAATATCTATATATATATATATATATTATATATAGATATATATATATATATATATATATATAGGACCTTGATATGAGAATCCAATTAACAGTATTTAAATAATGATACAAGGTATTCTTGTGATTCTTTTTCATGACGTACGTCTTTTAACTTTAACAGAATATTCCGATCAGAAATTGTGTTCTTGTTTTGATTGGCTATATTTAACTTTCCATTTTATCACCCCATTATTATCTGTTCAAGATCAAAGGTTTTTGTTGTTGTGTGTTGTTGTTTTTTTGTTTTTATTTCAATGAATACAAATTAACATCAAAGACTATAACAAACAGGAAAAAAGAAGAGTGTAAGCCTCATGCAGAATGAAGATACATGTACAGATGCGTAGAAAGATGATAGAAATATGTAAAAACTGAGACAACAAATAGTTCATAATTATGGACAAAACAAATTATACAGCATGTACAGGTATGGGTTAAAAACTCACTTAAGTTGCTAGTTTTATAGTGCGATATTTAGCAAAGAATTCAGTCCATTTGAATGTAAACTTGCACCACGGTAAATAGCGAATTGACTGATTTTATAGTCGACATCATTCATCATTATTTCTAACTCTCTTTATTGTTTTTCTTCTCACATCATGATAGCTAGAATGTCTGTACAGAGGGTGAGAAAGTTAGACAGGATCAGAGACTAGTATTTCTGTTTGAATATGAGTTTTTTTCCTGATTCCAGAAATATACTAGTATCGTCTGCCAACAGTTTTATGATGCATTAAGATCCTTTGCAATGTCATTTATATATACGTATGAGGAGTAATAACGGGCCGAAGAACAAAGCCTTGGGAACACATGTAACAGAGTTAGGTCCAGTGCCTTGTGTCCCTTTTCATCAGCTGCCTGTGTGCATTCTCTCGTAAACATCACAGAACCAGTCAAGTAGTTATCGACTGATACCTGTCGCTGAAGACATGTTATATGTGGGTCCTTGGAGCCACACTTTTCTGAGAGCTTTAACACGTCAAAGAAGATTGTTGGGCTGTGATTTGAGAGTTCAGAAACTCACAGGAGTCATCATAACCACTCAAGATTGACAAGCTGTTGAATAATTGTAATAAAGCCACACTGAGCTGTGTGTTGTTTCCAACAAGATACCCCAAAAGATGCCATTCAGCACATACCTCCAAAATATAACCAGTACAACTCAACAGTGAAAAAGGGCGATAGTTTAGCATTTTCATCATTCATCCTCTATAGATATAGCTTTTACATCAGCCATTCTCGAAATGAAGGAAAAATCATCTCTAGAAAGTGACGTTTATAGAGCTGTGTTAATGGCTTCCAGATTACATTGATGGAGCGATCAAAAGTTCGTTTGTACAAAATACGGTTCGAATTCTTTCTTATACACACACCACACACACACACAACACACACCACACACACACACACACAGATATATATATATATATATATATATATATATATAAAGAAAGCTTTTAGTTGTTTTTTATATATGTATATGTGTAAATACGTATGTATATATTTACAACACATGCATACACTATATGATGACCGTTTCTTCAGTAACAATCAAGTGGTATAATGGATCCACCCTATTCTATCGTTCTGGAAACAATGTTGTCTTCGTTTTCAATAGGACATTGTCTTGCAAGGTACTGGTTGAAACGTTACTTTTTTCTGTATAAGTAAAGCACACCTCGCCGTCGTCTTCAGTAGATGCGACTCGTTTAATTACGTACACTCCTTTGCTATGACTAATGTTTGTTTACAGATGGTTTACAGTATCGTCAGAATAAAGACGAGGCCCTGATCAGAATTGAAACAGGAATTTAGTTACTTTTTTGATGTTGCTTTTTGCTGTTGAAGAATCTGTTAATTTCAGTTATAATCCACGGAAACAAACACATTCGATTTCATTCATTTCTTTCCCTGGTAAGCACAGTATAGTTACATACATCATGTTAATCAGAGGAAAAAATTCAATTACATTGTCTGCTGATTCTAAGTTCAATTCAAAAGTCACTATCAGTGCTATATAATTCACTTTTCAACTTGATTACATAAAGTTTGGCATCATATATATTGTATGTTGATAATGCACATTAAAACTGCCGTGACTTTCACAGCATTTAACACAGCGTGAGGAAATTAAATTCATTCATGTAGTGTTAATACTCGTTATCTAAACATTAACTCATTTATTCATTACTCTTGCAGTATGGTAAGTTTAAGCTTTTTCTTTTCCTCATTCTGCGTTGTTTTAACTTTTACTGTAATGGTAAATTCAAAGTGTGTGTGTGGTGTGTGTGTGTGTGTGTTGTGTGTGTGTGGGTGGTGTGTGTGTGTTTGTTATGTTGTTATCTAATCACAAACGTACCATTATTATATGTCACATTATTTTGTAGATTAAAAAGTGTTAATAAAACGGATATTACAACAGCCATGTCAATTAGTATTAAAGACTGCAGGCGGAAACTGAAACCATTTTTTTTCAAGATTTTTAAAGTAAATCCGCCAGTTGACACGGCCAAACAAATTGCAAGAAAAACAGGACGCTTTTGGCCCTCTTTAAGTCTTCTTTCAGCCAAGACAAACAGTCAGGACAATGAAACGAAGACGAGCAACCACTTATCTTCTCAAATTCGGTGCAAGATGGGGCGCTGAATCATATGCAATCTTCATATGATTGAACAAGGCCCACTTTGGACGTTTATTCATCTGATAAGTATTTCAGCCAATTAATTAATTAATTAATTAATTAGTTAATTACATCATTGGACAATGTTTCATGCGTTTGTAACTGTATTGTTACAGTGGTAGTGCCATAAACAGGAAGTTTTCGGTTCTGAGTTTTACATGAGGCATTTTGCATGCTTTGATTCAGGTCGTTTGGATGTGCAGGTCTGTACATATGTGTTTAAAGTATATTCTGTGTGAGAGTGAACTGGGAGCCGGTGGTTGTGTGAATGACATTTTTTGTATATTTCATGCGTGTGGAAAGTTGATGTGCTCCATGATTAGTATGTGAAGTTTCTGGCTCTTTATGTGCCACCATTCCATGCGTTTTTGTTGTTACAACACAACAAAACAATGTGTCTCAGTCGTGTGTATGTGTGTGTGTGGTGTGTGTGTGTGTGTGTGTGTGTGTATGTGTGTGTGTGTGTGTGTGTGTGTGTGTGTGTGTGTGGTGTGTGAGAGAGAAGAGAGACAGACAGACAGACAGACAGACAGAGAGTAGATTTAATCACTATTTCAGATTCTTACTGCTTTATGACGATTTTCATCAGGAAAAATGCCATGGAATTATTCGACGTGATCATGTCTGAAGACCTGGAGATGATGCAGTTTTGATATAATGGATGCTGTGCTCTACACTTTGCAAGTTGCACGCCATTATAGATAATACAATAGCTAGTTTAAAACAAGACAAGACAAAACAAAACAATGGCAATCCATAGTGTCGCGGAAATGACGTACAGACTACAACAGGATATAAACAATTGAAAGAAAAAAAATGAATGAATCAAGGAGTAGGTCACTAACCATTAATTGCACAAAGAGCATTAAATCATAGATTTTTTTTCAAGTGCAGGAATGCCATCAACCGGACATTCGA
>JADBJO010021100.1:10465-20465 GCA_016801955.1 Conus betulinus | reverse complement strand
TTTTTTTGTGTGGTACTGGTGCATTGAGTACGTATTCTCAAAAGCACAGTCGTTCCCACTTCGTTCCTACAACATTTGTACCAAACCTGGCTGCTTTATACGAAAAGAAATCTCAGGTTTGTTCTTTTCTACAACGTTTGTGCAAAAAGGCAAAATGTGAGAAAAAAAATATATATATATATCATATATGTATATAATATATATATATATATATATATATATATATATATATATATATATATATATATCTATATCATGAGGTAAACTGTCTCTGACAGATGAGGCCGAATATGAAAAGGAAGATTCACTGACAGCTTTCGTTTTTATCCGAGGTGCATGGAACTGAAGTGGAGCATGATCAGATTAAAAGGAGAGGGAGTGGGGAAATGGAAACGGGGGAGGGGGGGTGGAGGGGGGAGAGACGGGGGAGTGGAGTACGAGGGTCAGGTGAAGCATACATTTGAATGATTTCCGTCTGGTGCTGTGGCACAGTGCTTTTAATTAAAAAAAGAAAAGTAATCTGATATGGGAACACGGGCAGAAAAACGGGTGCGTTAACCCTTGAGTACAGAGGACTGATACAGTTTGCAACTTTACAAATACCGAACCAGAACACAAAGACACATTCAAAAGGATGCAATGTGATGCTTATTTAACACACAATACGAAACAGATGAGTGAACTTGCAACAAAAATGTTTATTCTTCAAACATTACAAATAGCAGACAGAGAACAAATGGGACAAACAGTACTCTCAAGATGGCTGCCTTCTGTTGACAACTATCCAGGGAGACTGTTTTGTCCATTCCTTGGCTAAAGAATCTCGTCATCAAAGGAGTTATTTATTTGTACTTTTAATATTATGACCAAGAAATTTAAGGACAGGTAGCGCTACTGACTACAGAGTTCATGGCACATCGCCCTGTCGATACATAGCGTGACTACGGTGCTAGTGGCACATCGCCCTATCGATACATAGCGTGACTACGGTGCTAGTGGCACATCGCCCTATCGATACATAGCGTGACTACGGTGCTAGTGGCACATCGCCCTATCGATACATAGCGTGACTATAGTATTAGTGGCACATCGCCCTATCGATACATAGCGTGACTATAGTATTAGTACATCGCCCTATCGATACATAGCGTGACTACGGTGCTAGTGGCACATCGCCCTATCGATACATAGCGTGACTATAGTATTAGTGGCACACATCGCCCATAGCGTATCGATACATAGCGCCCTATCGACTAGCGTGACTACGGTGCTAGTGGCACATCGCCCTATCGATACATAGCGTGACTATAGTATTAGTGGCACATCGCCCTATCGATACATAGCGTGACTACGGTGCTAGTGGCACATCGCCCTATCGATACATAGCGTGACTATAGTATTAGTGGCACATCGCCCTATCGATACATAGCGTGACTACGGTGCTAGTGGCACATCGCCCTATCGATACATAGCGTGACTATAGTGTTAGTGGCACATCGCCCCCTATCGATACATAGCGTGACTACGGTGCTAGTGGCACATCGCTCTATCGATGCATAGCGTGACTACAGTGTTTAATGGCACATTGCCCTATTGATACATACCACTGATAAGCGCAGTGGTGATGCTACGTAACGCTGTGTAGGCATTTGGCACAACAGACCTGTAACATCGATGACAGGTGGCTCTGTTGAAACGCTCCCCTTCCTGTCAGTATGTTTGCAGAATGCAATTGTGTCGTTCGCCTCGCTCACCCGAGAGTCAAATGTATAAAGGGGATTTTTTTTTGTTTGTTTTTTTTTAAACAGGCCTACATGAAATATCACAGATGGTGTCCTATCCGATTCGACATTTTTCTGATGATGATTCTTCTTCTTCTTCTTCTTTCTTCTTCTTTCTTCTTCTTCTTCTTTCTTTCTTTCTTTCTTTCTTTCTTTCTTTTCTTTCTTTTTCTTCTTCTTCTTCTTCTTCTTCTTCTTCTACGTACAAAGGCTGATTCTCCTGCGGACACTCCCTCTATGGACAGGCAAGTATAAGTCCCAATTACCCTACAAAGGAGTGGAGTTTTAGGTATGATTGTTAGCAATGATAAATGACATCATGACAAGATGGTTGAACAGACCACAGTGTGTGCTGACAATGAGACAGTGCTCAAATTTACAGACAATACACAATACAAAGCGACTTAAGTTACCAATGCAAAAAAAAAAAAAGAAAAAAAAAGACAAGTGCATTTCTGATATACAAATTTTCTGCAGACGTGAATGCGACTGGTCATAGGATCTGCTGAAATTGGTTCAATCTACATTGAACGTGTCATCAATGTTGCAGCAGACTTTAGACGAGTCACCCTGTTTCTTTCTATACGAAGCAGCGTTTCAATCAGTCAGTGTGAAACGTTTAAATCCGATTGGCTAATGATATTAACTTCAAAATAGTCAGATCGAGGCTTCTTTAGAATACAATCATTAATGTACAAATCGTTCGTATAAGTGTGTCGTTCCATTCATCATTTTTGGCTCTGTCCGGTATCTTATGGAAAGAAACGTCCTTATGCATCGTTCTCTGAGAACTACAACCAAGAGTGGCATGGAAAGAGCCCCAGGGCATGGTGAAATTAAGCAAGAGCTGTTTACAATTTCACTGGATTGAAACAATGATGTTTCGAAAATGGTGAGTAAATTCACTTACGAACGCCAGTCCCCGATCATCGAGAAACTGGCCACAGGTTTCTCTGTTCTGAGCATGTCTGACTCACTCTTGCAGTCAGTTTCCAGCCTTGTTGTCAGTTTTCAAGGGAGTCGTGTCACAACAGAAAACTAGAAGGGCACGCAAGAGATAAGGTAAAGTGATGTTGCGTATAGCCAGCCGACCGCAAAGGGCCATATCAGGGCTGTCACCACGTTGAAGTCAACTCACAAGTCATCAAAACAAAAAACAAAAAAAAAACACACCATTCACACATCTCTTTAAAAATACACCTTCTAAAAACGCACAAGAAACTTTGTTAAAAATCTTCCTCCCGTAAAATCTCAGATCAGACCAAAAAATGGTAGTCTCTTTCAAAATTTCAAAGATCACGCCAGGCGGGACATCTCTGCACAAAGTTTTCATGGAGCCTGCTTGCAAAGTGTTTGTGTCTCACATCGTGCAAGTCCCAAACTCTAAAAGAGATATGTTTCACTGTGAGTGGAACATGACACAGACGTCACCACGGAGGGGCACACTTGACCTAGGATGAAAATAAGCAAGAGCAGTGTAGGGTTTTCACTGGATTAAAAAACATTGATGTTTTGAGAACCGTGAGTAAATTCCCTTCACGAATGCACCCTAGGCTTTACTGAAATTGACTGCAGGTTTCTCGGTTTTGAGCTGTTCTAACACTTCGTGGCCGTCAGTTTCTAATCATGCTGTCAGTTTTCAGATGAATCATTTCACAACAGAAAACTACAAGGGCACTAGGACTCGGGACAGCGCAGACCTCAGCCATGTTTGAACGAATCTTAGATGGGCTTTTTGAGTCAGTCCATAGGTTTGATTGGAGGGGTTTTTTTCCCCGCCAGGGGAGGTAAAACTTGATAGGGATTTCAAAAGATACTTTGTATGCGGTTTTTGGAAACAGGATATGAAAACATACGACATGTAAAATTTACATCTCTATAAAGTTTTCAAATTCCATGAAAAGTGGACTTTAAAAGAAGCAGCCAGCTAAACTGTATCGAAGATGAACAGCCAGCTTTAGAACAGTTGTTTCTCTTGTAATGTTACTGGTGATACTTGTAATGGTAGGATGGCTGCGTGGTTGTGGGCGAGTATCTCTTGAAGCAGGAAACTTCGTGAACAGCAGTGTTCAATCAGCTGGCATGTCTGACCGTTGTCCTCTTGTGCGCATGTCTCACTTTTACTTTATAAGGGAGGTAACCTTAACTATACTAAAGTAAGAGCTGTCTGGTTGGACGATCAAGTTAACCTCACAACATCTCCCCCTTTTTAGATCATGAAATCATCACTAGGAAACAAAATACACGGCACAGTAGTCAACGCACTTTTAAAACAAACTTCATCAGAGCGTTCCGTTTATAAATTCCTATAGAATTATAAATCAGTTCTGCAACCGTCAATACACGTATGAAACTGAAACAATATATGACTTGCTGTTCGAGTCGCAGAACTGACTTGCTGCTTGAGTCGCATAATATAACACCAACAACATATAACTAACACGTTTAACTTGATCAACTAAACACAACCTAAGTTGCCCAAAAGGCAACAACACGTGACTTCACGCCACATGGGTTACACCACAACGAAGCACAGATTCACTGGAACCTTGCTGGCTTCACCACTCGGCGCCCAGAGCGAGTAGTGTAGAGTTGTCTTGCTGGAAGCTCTGGTGCAGGCGATGCAGGGTTCTCTCTGTCTTTCTTGACTCCTGAGAGGTTACCGGCCGTTCTGGTATCATGGCCTGGTGTTCGGGCTCCATCATCTGATGTTCAGGCTCCATCACCTGGTGTTCCGTCTGCACTAGTGGCTGCTCTCAGGAAGTACTGGTAGGCCCTCATTGGCTGTGTCTGGCCGGAGAGATGCTTTCTGTTCCGTCGCAGATCTCCACCAGTAGTCTTGACGACGTAAGACCTAGGAGCACTCTGCTTCATAACCACACCTGGTTTGCTTCCATCCCTTTTCCTCATCCTCCTTCACCAGGACAGGATCCCCAGGATGAAGCTCTGGAAGGTCACGTGCTCTCTTATCAGAGTATTTCTTTATAGATTCTTTGTATTTGCTGTCCCGATTGTACACAACACCTGGATCGATCGTCTGAGGAGTAAGGTTGGACGGAAGAACAAGTAAAGTTGTTCGCGATCTTCTTCTAAGGGCCAGTTCAGCAGGGCTCACCCCAAGTGCAACGATGGGTGTGGCTCGGTATATTAACAGAGTAATGGAATCAAACGTAGACGAAGGTGGTCTGAACATGATCAACATGCTTCAGTTCCAGAAGCTTCTAAACTTACAATGGATGGGTAAATTATATAACGCCAAAGAAAATGAAAACTGGAGGTTGATCCCATTGTGGCATTTGAACAAACTGGCAAACGGGGGTAATTTCTTCAATGTAAACACAAGGACAAAGGATATGCAGGGTATTGATAGAATTGAGAATGATTTCTGGAGAGACATATTTGCATGTTATCTAGACAACAAAACTATAAGTAAACAAAGTGAAATAAACAGTGGTAATTTCCAGTCACAGCTTCTCTTCAACAACTCTCTCATTAAATACAAAAATAAAGTAATATTCTTTCCAAACTGGCACAATGCAGGAATTGAACAGATGAAAGATATAATCCATCAGAATGAACATAGATTTCTGTCTCTTGAGGAAGTACAGAACATGGTTGGCAGAGCAAGGCTAATATTATTTTTGAATATAATGCCCTTATTAACTCTATTCCCAAAGAGTGGATTCAATGGATAGAGAGAGGAGATCCTTGCTCAAGCTGGCTTGATTGTGATGCAAAACATCTCAATACAAAGCCAAAAAACATCAGGAAAATGTTATCCAAAGACAACGTAACAAATTTACCAACGGCCCATTATTTCTGGGAAAGGAAATTTTGTTACACCCTAGACAAACAGGCCTGGTCTAGGGCTAAAGAAACACCAAAGAAGTGTGCGACTTAGAGTCCTTCACTGGAAAGTGTTACATAATATTTACCCTACTAATATAATGTTAAACAAAATGAAAATACGAGAAAATAATCAGTGTTCATATTGTGTTGATAAGGTGGATTTTATTGAACATTTTTTCTATAATTGTCCAGTTGTAAAGAATTTTTGGAATTTCATTGAGCAAAAAATTTATGTAGACACAAATGTTAAGCTGACGTTGTCAGTCACTGATGTTCTGTTTGGTGTGAACAGTTCATTCTGCCCACGTGGAAAATATGTGTACATAAACCTCCTCATTCTACTGGTTGGGAAAATGTCCATAAGTATTTTTAAAAAGACACGGTCTGCATTCTCATTGCAATCAATCTTTGAAAAAGAAATTCAACGTAAGGAGCTAGTTTATATCTCACTTCATCTTCAAGCTTCATCCGACCTCGTCCGACCTCGTCCACCCCCCCCCCCCCCCCCCCCCCCCCCCCCCCCCCCCCCCCCCCCCCCCCCCCCCCCCCTCCGCCTTCTCCGGCGCTCGCTGTCCTTTTTCTCTGCCTTCTTTTTCTCTTTTGGCCTGTGTCGGTTCACTAGTAGCTGGCTTTCTCTCTCTTATATAGCTAGTTATAATCACTTTCAGGTCATGTTTCCAAGTTTTAAGTAATCATTTCATTCATTCTTTCATTTATTAACATTTCGTTTCCTTTCGGGGGATGGGGTGGGGTGGCGGAGGATCGTGATTCACTGTATCTGTGCCTATTCTTTCTAGAACTATGTATATTCGCGGATAGGATTTATTAGCATGTATATGCTTTTGACTATTGACTAATGATCTCGTAGGCCCGCAGATTGGTGCGCGCGCGCGCGCGCGCACGCGCATACACGCACACGTACGCGCAATCGCACACGCGCGCGCACACACACACACACACACACACTCACACTCATTGATACTTGTCCCCCCCGATGGTCCTTCCTCACGTCCTCCTTGCAGCTCCATCCCCACCCCCACCCCCCCCCCCCCCCCCCCCCCCCCCCCCCCCCAATGTTTCATCATTTCTTTTTCATCGTGAGGATGGCGTTTGTGAGGAACTGGCAGGTGCAAGACTACTTATAATTGTAGTACACAAAATTTATTAATCCTTTCGTTCCATGTTCGCTCGTTCCTTCGGTCATTCTTGGATATTTTCGTTTTTCGTTCCAAGGAGGGCTTTAGGAACGTTTGGACGCACGGGAGAGATCGGAGGAGGCGAAAGGAAATCTTTGTTTCATTTAGTCTGTTCAACCTGGTCACAATTAGGCCGGAAGATTATCGTGTTTCACATTTGTTTACAGCTGTACATTTATCTTGATATTTCGTTTGTTTGTACACAGCAACGAATTATTTTCTGTTTTTTGCCTTCTCGCCTTCTTCATCTTCCTTTCTTTCCTTCCTTTCTTTCTTCTTTTTCTCTGTTGGTCCTTTTTGTGTTTTGTTTTATTTTGTTTTGTCTTTGTTTTTGTTGTTGTTGACTTGTGTGTGTGTGTGTGTGTGTGTGTGTGTGTGTGTGTGTGTGTGTGTGTGTGTGTGTTTTTTTGTATAAGCAGACATCATCAGAATGAGTGTGCCAGTACACCACACATTAGAACATAACACAAACCCAGACACATTGTATCAAATGCCCAAATACTAAAATCACCAAAAGTTTGTCCATTTTGAGAGAGAACATACAGACTATGCATGGTGTGTAAGAGACTGGTTGCAAAAGAGGAAAAAAAAAAAAAAAAACAAAAAAAAAAACAAAACAAAAAAACCTAGTCGTGGAAATTGAATTTTTTTTTTTTTCCGCTTTTTGTTTCTCACCATTAGCTTGTGGATAGTAAGGGCTGGAGGTGATGTGTGTGGAGTTCCATTCACCAGCAACGTTTTTAAATTCTGCTGAAGTAAACCGAGGTCCATTGTCAGATACAACTGTCTCTGGTATTCCATGAAGAGAAAAGATTTCTTTCATTTTAGAAATGACAGTTGATGAAGTCAGTTTGTTGACAGGCAAAATATCAATCCATCTTGAACAGTAATCAACACTGACGATATAATGCTTTCCTTTTGTTTCACACAGATCCACAGCAATTTTCTGGAAAGGTCTTTCAGGCAGTGGTGTGGTTAGCAGTGGTTGTTTCTGCTGTGAGGGCTGCTTCTGTAGGCAGTATCTACAAAATGCTACACGGTACTGTATTTCTTTTGAAATGCGAGGCCACCACACTGCTTGATTAGCTCTTTCCCGGCAATTAATTATGCCCAGATGTCCATAATGGATTTTGTCAAGGATTTCTTTCCGCATTGAGAATGGAATGACAATTCTCTCTCCTCTGAGCAAGACTCCATCAATAACACTGAGTTCACCACGAATAGCAAAGAAATCCCGTGCTGCCAGCTTAACATCTTGTCTGTACTGTGGCCACCCATCCTCTACATACTGCATTGTGAGGTTTACATCTTTTTGTGTTTCTCTGCGTATTTGTTCAAGTTTCTTGTCACTGACAGGCCACAACGATGTAATCATGTTCACATGATACTTGATGTCTTCCTCCATGTAGTCCTCTCCCATTTGTTATTGGACTACGTGACAGAGTATCTGATGTAAAACTTCATCTTTCCCGGTTGAAGCACAGCAAGTGGCTTGTAACGCATCATTCGCATCAGCATGCGCTAGCATCTGGCAGGTGTTTCTGACAAGTCTTTAGTGTTGATCAGAGGAACGAGAGGTTTGTGATCAGTATGTAGAGTGAAGGAATCCAGTTCCATGAGATACCGATCAAAACACTCACACGACCAAACAGCTGCTGGACATTCTTTCACGTCATGGTGGCATACCCTTGTGTGTTTGATTAGAGAAATGAACTATCCAAAACATTTTCCCCCCATTTGTTTGGGCGTATTTTTGTTGCTTGTATCTTAAAGAGATAATTGCCACAATATCAGGGAGATACACTGGATCGTGTCGATAAAAACTGATTCTTATTTGAAAAAAACAGCCGAAATCGGCCATGCCAAAATGGGACATCCGCCGATATACCGCAAAACAACATGTCCCTACTGCCCCTGCAGAATCGTAACGAAAACTTGAACACATGAAATGATAAAACTACATTTTCGTCAACGTTTTTGTCCTGAGACCACATTCACTTGCTCTTTAGTGAAGCCTGAGTCGAATCCAAAAGAATACTTGGTCGTATGTGGATCGCCATGTCCTGGAGACATGCCCTTTTAACATCTCGCTACTGCTTTCTGTTTTACTGGGTCCGATCCAACGTTTCGTATTTTTCAAACTGAGGTGTGTCACTGACACAGTAAATCCACTGATTTAGCGGTTTGGTCAGCATATTTTTCAAAAACAGAACAAATTTACCGTGCACTGGGTTCATGTCCGATCGACATCACCGACCTTTTGGGAATAAAAATATACCGCACTGCTCGTTTCAGCGCATTTGCAATTTGTATCCGTTCGCCGGGTCACGTGTTCTTCAACGGACATGAAACCAGGAGCAGACGATGTCAGAAAGGCGAAGAATCAGTAAATGTTTATTCATAGCCACCAATGTTTACCTCGACACAACTGACACTTAGAATCACACATGAGCAAAATATAATGAAAACCATTTCTGATTTGCTTCGTGGTGAACGCTAACTGCCTTCAGGATATGAGCGAAACACTGCTGAACACGAAAGTGCCAACCGTTACGTAGGCGGCTTCGTTTCCCATCACTTTATTTGAATTTCCGTCAGTTCTGCTGTTACTACTGTCCCCACCGAGGAAATGCCGGAAATCACATCTGACACTTACGTTTTGTAACGAAAAAAGTAAAAAACCGATCACAAGAGATACAAATTAGATTTGGTTATTCTTATGCTTCATGACGCTGCGGACCGTGATAGAGGGGGCGTCTCAATGGTCAGTTACTTCAATATTGTAAACTCACAGTCAGTTGTGAATATTTTCCTAAAGTTCTAGCATGGTGTTGTTCAAAATTTATCATTTCATAACAGATGTATCATATAATGCATAAAGTTGAGTGAAAAGTAAGAGTTTGATATAAGTTAACTGCTATTACTGTTAGAATGACTGATCAAGTGGAAAAATACAGTTTTAATTTGAAATGATTCAAGGCATTCTGTGTTGTTATCATTATCATTATTTTTTTTTAAATATCTCATTCAACTGGAACTCCTGGAGTAATATTTCAGTCCATCCATAAGCCACTCCCACCCCCACCACAGAAACACACACACACACACACACACACACACACACACACACACACACACACTCACACATCCTAATTAATGTCCTGTCACACAAAT
>JADBJO010021099.1:27500-30165 GCA_016801955.1 Conus betulinus | reverse complement strand
ATGAAGGGAGTGCAGAGCTGTATCGTTTGTGAGCAGTGTGTGGGCTGTGAGGCGCCCTTGAAGGGAGGCCTTGTGCATCAGTGCAGAGCTGTATCGTTGTGAGCAGTGTGTGGGCTGTGAGGCGCCCTTGAAGGGAGGCCTTGTGCATCAGTGCAGAGTATCAGAGCTGTATCGTTGTTGTGAGCAGTGTGTGGGCTGTGAGGCGCCCTTGAAGGGAGGCCTTGTGCATCAAGTGCAGAGCTGTATCGTTGTGAGCAGTGTGTGGGCTGTGAGGCGCCCTTGAAGGGAGGCCTTGTGCATCAAGTGCAGAGCTGTATCGTTGTGAGCAGTGTGTGGGCTGTGAGGCGCCCTTGAAGGGAGGCCTTGTGCATCAAGTGCAGAGCTGTATCGTTTGTGAGCAGTGTGTGGGCTGTGAGGCGCCCTTGAAGGGAGAGGCCTTGTGCATCAAGTGCAGAGCTGTATCGTTGTGTGAGCAGTGTGTGGGCTGTGAGGCGCCCTTGAAGGGAAGGCCTTGTGCATCAAGTGCAGAGCTGTATCGTTGTGAGCAGTGTGTGGGCTGTGAGGCGCCCTTGAAGGGAGGCCTTGTGCATCAAGTGCAGAGCTGTATCGTTGTGAGCAGTGTGTGGGCTGTGAATCGCCCTTGAGGGAGGCCTTGTGCATCAAGTGCAGAGCTGTATCGTTGTGAGCAGTGTGTGGGCTGTGAGGCGCCCTTGAAGGGAGGCCTTGTGCAGCAAGTGCAGAGCTGTATCGTTGTGAGCAGTGTGTGGGCTGTGAGGCGCCCTTGAAGGGAGGCCTTGTGCATCAAGTGCAGAGCTGTATCGTTGTGAGCAGGTGTGTGGGCTGTGAGGCGCCCTTGAAGGGAGGCCTTGTGCATCAAGTGCAGAGCTGTATCGTTGTGAGCAGTGTGTGGGCTGTGAGGCGCCCTTGAAGGGAGGCCTTGTGCATCAAGTGCAGAGCTGTATCGTTGTGAGCAGTGTGGTGGGCTGTGAGGCGCCCTTGAAGGGAGGCCTTGTGCATCAGTGCAGAGCTGTATCGTTGTGAGCAGTGTGTGGGCTGTGAGGCGCCCTTGAAGGGGAGGCCTTGTGCATCAAGTGCAGAGCTGTATCGTTGTGAGCAGTGTGTGGGCTGTGAGGGCGGCCTTGAAGGGAGGCCTTGTGCATCAAGTGCAGAGCTGTATCGTTGTGAGCAGTGTGTGTGGCTGTGAGGCGGCCTGAAGGGAGGCCTTGTGCATCAAGTGCAGAGCTGTATCGTTGTGAGCAGTGTGTGGGCTGTGAGGCGGCCTTGAAGGGAGGCCTTGTGCATCAAGTGCAGAGCTGTATCGTTGTGAGCAGTGTGTGGGCTGCTGAGGCGCCCTTGAAGGGAGGCCTTGTGCATCAAGTGCAGAGCTGTATCGTTCGTGGAGCAGTGTGTGGGCTGTGAGGCGCCCTTGAAGGGAGGCCTTGTGCATCAAGTGCAGAGCTGTATCGTTGTGAGCAGTGTGTGGGCTGTGAGGCGCCCTTGAAGGGAGGCCTTGTGCATCAAAGTGCAGAGCTGTATCGTTGTGAGCAGTGTGTGTGGGCTGTGAGGCGCCCTTGAAGGGAGGCCTTGTGCATCAAGTGCAGAGCTGTATCGTTGTGAGCAGTGTATGGGCTGTGAGGGCGCCCTTGAAGGGAGGCCTTGTGCATCAAGTGTGACAGAGCTGTATCGTTGTGAGCAGTGTGTGGGCTGTGAGGCAGCCCTTGTAAGGGAGGCGCTTGTGCATCCAAGTGCAAGAGCTATCGTTGTGAGCAGTGTGTGGGGCTGTGAGGCGCCCTTGAAGGGAGGCCTTGTGCATCAAGTGCAGAGCTGTATCGTTGTGAGCAGTGTGTGGGCTGTGAGGCGCCTTGAGGCGCCCTTGAAGGGCTGTAGGCAGTTGTGGGCTCAAGTGCAGAGCCTTGTATCGTTTTGCATAGAGAGCGTTGAGCAGTGTGTGCGCCCTTGAAGGGAGGCCTTGTGGCAATCAAGGTGCAGCCTATCGTTGTGCAGTCAATGCAGGGAGGGCCTTGTGCATCAAGGTGCAGAGCTGGTATTCGGGGTTACTGCTTTGCCGACAAGCTGAGATGGAAATAAAAAAAAAAAATGAGCCTGAACCATGGAGACCGGGCGTAGATCAATGGACAGTCAGTAAGACAGACGGAGAGACAGACAGGCAGATAGGTAGATAGATAGACTGGATGGATGTATATAGATATAAACATCGAATGATCGATTATTGATTGATTAACAGGTTGACTAACAGTCGATCCATCGATCATCTGATTGATAGATAGATGGATATCCATCCAATGGGATAGTTTTTAACATTGCAAACATCAGAGCCTTCACAAGGGTCTTCTTCTCTGCAAAGCTGACGCTTTGACACAAGGGATGGCTTCCATCTTCTGGAGAGACAGGAGCAGGTGGTCATTATGAGACTTAGAACTGGCCACTGCCGACTCAATGACCACCTGCATAGGAAAGCTGAAGCTGGCGCCTTCCTCCTCCTGCTCCTGTGGTCTTGAAGACCAAACACCAGAACACATCTTACAGACCTGTCCCCTTCTCAAGGGACTGAGAGAAACTGTGTGGCCAACGCCGACTCCGCTGCACACGAAGCTCCACGGCTGCCGACAAAAGACCTGGAGGGAAAACGGCTTTATTTATCAAC
>JADBJO010021099.1:20000-22500 GCA_016801955.1 Conus betulinus | reverse complement strand
ACAAGACTGCATACCACAGTTCCCATTACAAGACTGCATACCACAGTTCCCATTACAAGACTGTATACCACAGTTCCCATTACAAGACTGCACACCACAGTTCCCATTACAAGACTGTATACCACAGTTCCCATTACAAGACTGCATACCACAGTTCCCATTACAAGACTGCATACCACAGTTCCCATTACAAGACTGCATACCACAGTTCCCATTACAAGACTGCACACCATAGTTCCCATTACAAGACTGTATACCACAGTTCCCATTACAAGGCTGCTGACCACAGTTCCCATTACAAGACTGCACCACAGTTCCCATTAGTTACCCACAGTTACCCATTACAAGACTGCATACCACAGTTCCCATTACAAGACTGCATACCACAGTTCCCATTACAAGACTGTATACCACAGTTCCCATTACAAGACTGTATACCACAGTTCCCATTACAAGACTGTATACCACAGTTCCCATTACAAGACTGTATACACAGTTCCCATTACAAGACTGCATACCACAGTTCCCATTACAAGACTGTATACCACCCAGTTCCCATAGTTCCATTACAAGACTGTATACCACAGTTCCCATTACAAGACTGTATACCACAGTTCCCATTACAAGACTGCATACCACAGTTCCCATTACAAGACTGCACACCACAGTTCCCATTACAAGACTGCTTACCACAGTTCCCATTTACAAGACTGCATACCACAGTTCCCATTACAAGACTGCCACCACAGTTCCCATTACAAGACTGCTGACCACAGTGCTGCATACCACAGTTCCCATTACAAGACTGCTGACCACCCCCATTACAGTTCCCATTACAAGACTGCATACCACAGTTCCCATTACAAGACTGCACATTGCAGTTCCCATTACAAGACTGCACACCATAGTTCCCATTACAAGACTGCATACCACAGTTCCCATTACAAGACTGCACACCACAGTTTCCCATGACAAGACTGATGACCACAGTTCCCATTACAAGACTGCACACCATAGTTCTCATTACAAGACTGCACACTACAGTTCCCATTACAAGACTGCACACCACAGTTCCCATTACAAGACTGCACACCACAGTTCCCATTACAAGACTGCATACCACAGTTCCCATTACAAGACTGTATACCACAGTTCCCATTACAAGACTTCTGACCACAGTTCCCATTACAAGACTTCTGACCACAGTTCCCATTACAAGACTGCACACCATAGTTCCCATTACAAGACTGCACTCCACAGTTCCCATTAGAAGACTGCACACCACAGTTCCCATTACAAGACTGCACACCACAGTTCCCATTACAAGACTGCACACCACAGTTCCCATTACAAGACTGCATACCACAGTTCCCATTACAAGACTGTATACCACAGTTCCCATTACAAGACTGTATACCACAGTTCCCATTACAAGACTGCATACCACAGTTCCCATTACAAGACTGCACACCACAGTTCCCATTACAAGACTGCACACCACAGTTCCCATTACAAGACTGCATACCACAGTTCCCATTACAAGACTGCACTCCACAGTTCCCATTACAAGACTGCATACCACAGTTCCCATTACAAGACTTCTGACCACAGTTCCCATTACAAGACTGCACTCCACAGTTCCCATTAGAAGACCGCATACCACAGTTCCCATTACAAGGCTACACACTACAGTTCCCATTACAAGACTGCTGACCACAGTTCCCATTACAAGACTGCACATCGCAGTTCCCATTACAAGACTGCACACCCATAGTTCCCATTACAAGACTGCACACCATAGTTCCCATTACAAGACTGCTCACCATAGTTCCCATTACAAGACTACACACCACAGTTCCCATTACAAGACTGCATACCACAGTTCCCATTACAAGACTGCATACCACAGTTCCCATTACAAGACTGCACATTGCAGTTCCCATTAAAAGACTGCACACCATAGTTCCCATTACAAGACTGAACACACCATAGTTCCCATTACAAGACTGCACATCGCAGTTCCCATTACAAGACTGGGTACACCACTGTTCCCATTACAAGACTGCACACCACTGTTCCCATTACACGACTGCACATCGCAGTTCCCATTACAAAACTGCACATTGCAGTTATTATTAT
This sequence comes from Conus betulinus, assembly GCA_016801955.1. Classification (NCBI taxonomy): domain Eukaryota; kingdom Metazoa; phylum Mollusca; class Gastropoda; order Neogastropoda; family Conidae; genus Conus; species Conus betulinus. The sequence goes on along the minus strand of JADBJO010021099.1, from coordinate 20,361 downwards.
AAGACTGCACACCACAGATTCCATTTTACCGTTCAGTGTTGTAGACACAGCCCTGTGACCTTGTAGTTGTGCCTCATGACCTAGCAGGTTGTGATCGAGGACATAGAACTCATTCACACACATTGTGATCTAGGGCAGAGGACCTCATTCACACACATTGTGATCTAGGACATAGAACCTCATTCACACACATTGTAATCAAGGACATAGAACCTCCTTCACACACATTGTGATCTAGGACATAGAACCTCATTCACACACATTGTGATCTAGGACAGAGGACCTCATTCACACACAATGCGATCTAGGACAGAGGACCTCATTCACGCACATTGTGATCTAGGACATAGAACCTCATCCA
>JADBJO010021099.1:0-10000 GCA_016801955.1 Conus betulinus | reverse complement strand
CTTTACTCATTTTTGACACTGAGTGCTGTGTGTTCAGTAAAATTTTACTCGGTTTTGACACTGAGTGCTGTGATCAGCAAAAACTTACTCATTTTTTTTTTTTAAACCATGCAGCTTTTAATTCCATTTACCCTTTATCAGCAACCTGTTGAGTCTATATTGCTTTGTTTATGCATTTTTGTTTACAATGTGTGTCTTATTCAGCACAATGCTTCACTCCATGGCTCTGATCAACACCACTTTTTACCCCATGTGTCTTTTAATCAGCATTATTTCTTTTTACTTATGTGTCTTTTAATCAGCATTATTTCTTTTTACTCCATGTGTCTTTTAATCACATTATTTCTTTTTACCCCATGTGTCTTTTAATCAGCATTATTTCTTTTTTTATCCCATGTGTCTTTTAAATCAGCATTATTTTTTTTTACCCCATGTGTCTTTTAATCACATTATTTCTTTTTACTCCAGTGTCATTTAATCACATTATTTCTTTTTACTCCATGTGTCTTTTAATCACTTTATTTCTTTTTACTCCACGTGTCTTTTTAATCAGCATTATTTCTTTTTACTCCACGTGTCTTTTAATCACATTATTTCTTCTTACTCCGTGTGTCTTTTAATCAGCATCATTTCTTTTTTACCCCATGTGTCTTTTAATCAGCATTATTTCTTTTACTCCATGTGTCTTTTAATCACATTATTTCTTTTTACCCATGTGTCTTTTTAATAAGCATTATTTCTTTTTACCCCATGTGTCTTTGATCGGCATTATTTCTTTGTTACCGCATGAGTCTTTAATCAGCATTATTTCGTTTTACCCCATGTGTCTTTTAATCACATTATTTCTTTTTTCCCCATGTGTCTTTTAACAAGCATTATTTCTTTGTTACCGCATGAGTCTTTAAATCAGCATTATTTCGTTTTACCCCCATGAGTCTTTAATCAACATTATTTCTTTTTACTCCATGTGTCTTTAATCAGCATCAGCATTTTTCTTTTTACCCCATGTGTCTTTTAATTTTTTAATTCAGCATTGTTTCTTTTTACCCCATGTGTCTTGTCATCACCATAACCTTTCAGTCCATGTGTCTTTTACATCAACACGTTATTTGATTAGATGTGTCTTTTACTCAGTACACGTTACAGCAAACTTGTAGCCTACTGGTATGTCTCTATTAACCAGTTCGATTCTCCAGATAAGAATTTCAATTACACACTACTTTTTACTCTGTCTGGTTTACTCAAATCAGGGTTTAAACTCCGACTTCTTTGAATCAGCACATTTCCTCTTTTAAACCATTTGTCTTCTAATCAACACAGGTTTTATTTTTACTGGCATGCGTCTTTAAATGAGCACAACTTTTACTACATGCACTTTGTTTGGAGATATGTCGTCTCAGCTAGCAAAAATGTTTCATTAGATGCTGCCTTTTAGTCTGTACAACTTTTAAGACATGTGCCTTGTAATAGTAACCACCAACACATACCTTTTTCGTTTTTTCCTGTATGTGTCTTTTGTGTTTATTCTCTTAAACCAGCGGTGCATTTCATTCCACGTGTCTTTAAATCAGCAATATAAAAAATACAAAAGATCCCATGATTGACACCACCTTTTATGGTAGAGGCCTTTCAATCATACAGTTTCTAAGAATAACCATTCACCACATATGCCTTTAACCAGCTCAGCTGTTCAAACAGCAGCATTCAACGTTCCGTGCGAACGTAATAGAAATAAGCACAAAATTTACTGTTACGACACTAAACGCTAACGAAACAGCCTGGAAAACCCGCCTACGTATGTGGAATTGGTAAATAATAATCTCTTTCACTAAGTCCCCTAACACCCGCACATTGTGCTTTTATGGCCAAGCAGATGGTGTAGCATATGTATGGCTGAGATCACACGCACACAGCCCTCGTTGATGAAACTGAGGATGAAGCTTCATTCAGTTCTGACATCGACAGCTGGGCTGTATCTATAATAAAGTCTCTGCCAGTCTTGTGGTACTTGCAGTGGCATCTGGTTTCATGCCAGCCATACCTGGCACTGGCTGCAAAGGACAATGCAAACCAAGGCTGGTTGTCAGCAGAATTTAGTCATGTAGATAACAGCAGGTGAATGGACTCCCCCCCACAATCTCTCTGATTCCAGCAACACCTGTCCGCCACCAAGCAGTGATGCGATCTGTTGGGACACTGAAGCATCTCTGTTGTAGTATCTTTCCACTTCCCTGTGGGTTCTTCAGGTTTCTTTTGGCATCGTTGTGTTTCGTTCACTCTGTTCATACGTTAGAGAATGGAGTTGTGTGTGTGTGTGTGTGTGTGTGTGTGTGTGTGTGTGTGTGCGTGCGTGCGTGCGTGCGTGCGTGCGTGCGTGCGTGCGTGCGTGTGTGTGTGTGTGTGTGTGTGTGTGTGTGTGTGTGTGTGTGTGTGTGTGTGTGTGTGTGTGTGCGTGAAAGCGTGCGTGTGTGCGTGTATACGTGCTTGCGTGGCGCGCGCACGCGCGCGCGCATGTGTGTGTGTATGCGTGCGTGTGTGTGGTGGGGGGATGAGCGCGCGCGCACGCGTTTTGTGTGTGTGCGTGTGTGTGTGTGTGTGTGTGTGTGTGTGTGTGTGCGTGCGTGCGTGCGTGCGTGCGTGCGTGCGTGCGTGCGTGCGTGCGTGCGTGCGTGCGTGCGTGCGTGCGTGTGTGTGTGTGTGTGTGTGTGTGTGTGTGTGTGTGTGTGTGTGTGTGTGTGTGTGTGTGTGTGTTGATAATGCGTGCGTGCATGCGTGCCTACGAGCGTTCGTGCGAGCGTGCGTGCGTGCATGCGTGCGAGAGTGCGTGCATTCGTGGGTGTGGGTGTTCGTGCACGCGCGCGTGCGTGCGTGTGTGCGTGCGTGCGTGCGTGCGTGCGTGTTCCGAGACACATGGAGCCGGAGAGATATCACGGAACTGTCACAGAAAAAGAATGTTTTATTTTCTCAGCAGCAAAGGCTTTACTCAGGACGAGACGTAACGCTATAAGTTACAGTGACGTGATCCATATTTGCTGAAAGGGAACCAGTTTTATTTGATACTAATAATGTTTTCAAGAACGACGACTTTCTCTCAGACTGATATTTATGCGTCTGGACGTCTTCATCGAATTCGGCCAAAGACAACAGAAAGACGCGAAAAGGCAGTATTGTCATGAAAGGCATATAGAAAGACAACATCTGGGACAAAGGAGTGTGTGTGTGTGTGTGTGTGTGTGTGTGTGGCGTGCGTGCGTGCGTGCGTGCGTGCGTGCGTGCGTGCGTGCGTGCGTGCGTGTGTGCGTGTGTGTGTGTGTGTGTGTGTGTGTGTGTGTGTGTGTGTGTGTGTGTGTGTGTGTGTTGAAACATTCTACTGTGAAAGCGTTGTCTGTAACATTAAAGGGAAGACAAACAATGTATTCACTCCTCCAGCGGTGAAGCGTGGTACCGACTCTTTTATAGCTATTTCTCTTCCCGATGACTGACTGCCTGTGTGTTCAATGGATGCTTATGGAAATGAGCGAAATGAGTTATGAGGTAAACATGGTTCGGAGGTTACACCAGCCACAGCAGCTTTCTGTGGGATGACATATCCTTCTTTAAATGATGGGTCACAGACGTCTGCAGTGGGGGGATCACTTATCATTGAAGGGTCAACGAACTGGCGGGGATACGCTCTCTCTCTCTCTCTCTCTCTCTCTCTCTCTCTCTCTCTCTCCTCTCTCTCTCTCTCTCTCTCTCTCTCTCTCTCTCTCTCTCTCTCTCTCTCTCTCTCTCTCTCTCTCTGGGGGGAAAAGAGGAGTTGAATTCTGCTCGCAAAGTGTTAATAGCTTCCGACAGTGGCTCTGAATCAAAGAAAATTATCATAGGTTAAGGACCTTCTGCTGTCAGAATGCTGGTGGAACGATTGCAGTTTGTTTTCAAGCTATTGTGCTCTTGACTTAACATGTGTTGCTCTCATGCGTTGTTGATCGTTCTGAGAAAAGCCTCCACGTTTTTTGGGAGATCAAAACCTCGATTTTAGAAGTGCGTTTTGTAATAAGCGTGATAGTAGGTTTGTTGTTTGTTTCTATCTTTGAATTAGTTCTCCAGGCATTGTGGGGATGTCGATTTGAACACAGGGCCTACATCCGGCAGCAGGGCAGACAGTTCCAGACAGACTACACAGGAGAGTGCCAGCAGGTCGTCCGCAATATCTGATGCTTCACCATTTTTGACCCCAGTGACCTCTGTGGATCCTTCGGTGACAGATTTTCAAATGTCGAACCCAAACCCATCAAAATGGATACTGAAATGAGGGAGATGAAGTACATGTGGAATGATTAACCCGGAGAGTGACGTCTCTAAAAACAAACTAATTACAAATGTGAAAAGTGACAATGAGACGTGTCAGAGAATTTCTTCCCTGAAACTTCTCAGTGTCACTTTTCACAGTCCAATAGACTGTCTTAAAGCGTTCTGATACAAGATCATGTAGACAGATCATCTGGAGTGCCGTTCAACAAAGAATAGAACCTTGAAAATCCTTGAAGAGGAAGTAGACAAGATGAGACTGCAGCAGTCAAAAGAGGATCCAGAAACTGACAATCTGGAATTAAATGATGACGTACCATTTGGCTGACAGGACAGCCTAAATTCAATGATGACGTACCATTTGACAGACAGGATACCCTAAATTCAATGATGACGTACCATTTGACAGACCTGCACAGAATGAATTCAATGATGACGTACCATTTGATAGGCTGCACAGACTGAAATGAATGATGACATACCAGTTGACAGACTACACAGACTGCACAGACTGAAACAGAAGGGCAGACTCTCTAGATGTTGGTTGCTGCAGTGTCTCTGAGCATTCTGAACCAAAATTGTACTCCCAGGAGGCAAAGACGAGGAACCAAAGGGATTTTCTAGGAGAGGGTTGTGTCTCAGCAGTTTAAAGGGAAGAACTGGGGTTCCTCACTTAATGGAAGAATCACCACAGAGCGCGCTTTGTCTGTAATGGTTTGGGTATTGACACCGAAAGTTCAATTCAGAACAGGTCAACAATGCTAGGAATTTGAGATTCCCGCGGTGCAGTAAGCTTAAAACAGGTCAGAGCGTAAAACTTTCACTAAGTTAACAGGATGAAGTTTCGAATGAGGAAAAATCGATAACCGCCTGCGTTGTTAACCCTATGCTAAGAGTTCACGTGCAGTTGGAATTGAGGTGGGCGACAAACTACCGTCTCCGCATTACACTCTGAACAACAAGGGGTTCAGGGCGTGTGTACAATCCACCACGGTTTTAAACCTAGGTCACTGATGCAGATGTCCCTTCTTGTTTCCTGATGGGTGGCGGGTTTTGCTTGCTTGGTTGTTTTCTATATAGTTTCTAGAGGTAAACGTGAGGACACTTTGTCCTGTACATGTTACAGTATTTAGTAGAATAGTAACAGCGAGTATGAAGAACAGGCTTACTTAAGCCGACGTTGTGCCGTTTTTTAGCAAAAATAAAGAATCATTGGTCCAATTGTCATGTAAAACTCTCTCTATTTCTCTCTATCTCCTCTCTCTCTCTCTCTCTCTCAGCTCTCCTCTCTCTCTCCTCTCTCTCGGGCACACACACGGAACCCACACACAACCCACACCACAAACACACAAACCACACAAACACGACACCCACACACCAACACGCACGCAATAGTTTCACGCACGCACGCTGGAACACACACACACACACACACATCTTCTCTCTAACTATCTCATCTCTCACGCACACAGGTTCACGCACGTGTACCACCCAACACACACACACACACACACTACAAACACACACAAAAAACCACAAAAAAAACAACACACACACACAACACACACCACACACACCACACACACACAACACAAACAAACACAAACACACACACACACAAACACACGTGCGCGCGCGCTGCTACGTAACGTGAGGACAGCGCATTGTGAATGTACATTGTTACCGTATCCCTGACTCAGCTAGGTACCACGCAGCACCAACACGATGCTTACTTAAGGACGTTTTCCGTTTCAAAATAAAGAATCATGCCATGGCATTGTAACCTCTCTCTCTCTCTCTCTCTATCGCTCCACACCCTCTCTCTCTCCCGCTCTGCGCAGCCTCTCTCTCTCGCTCTCATCTCTCGTGGCCACACACACACACACCACCACACACCCACACACACCCACACACACACCACACACACACAACACACCACGCACGCAACGCACGCACGCCCTCACGCCACACCGCACACACCCACACTCTCATCTCATCTCTCTCCACCTCTCACGCACACACGCACGCACGCACACCCACCCACACCCACACACCACACCCACACACCACCACTCCCAACCCACACCACACACACACACCCACCACACACACCACTGCACACACACACACACCACACATACCACCCACACACCCACACACACACACACGGCTCCCGCCAGCCCGCGCGCGCGCGCGCGCGCCCCCCCCCCCCTCTCTATCACCTCCCCTTCCTCCTCACCCCCTTCCCCCATCCACCTCACCAACCCGCTCCCCCCCTCTCTTATCTCCCCCCCCCCCCCACCCCCCCACACACACACACACCCTCTCATTATCACCTCAAAAACGTCCCCCTCTTCTTCTCCAACTGCAATATCGCCCCTAACATCTGTTTGTATGTATGTGTTGACATTTCATGTGTATTAAACATCATTTGGGGTTTGACATTTTGAACATCTTGTTATATACTTTATTGCATCCACAGTTGTGCTAGCCCTGATTTTGTTTAGTTTGCTTTTCTCAAGGCAAAACTATGAGAGGTCTATGTCATTTTTTTTTCTTTTCACTAGATTAAAAATATTTCACTCGTTCCTTTTTGTTCGAATGTTCGATCGTTCTGTCTCTGTCTAATCTATCTCTGTCCTTTCTGTCTCTCTTGTCTCTGTCTGCCTACCTGTCTGACTGTCTGTCTCTGTCTTTGTCCTCTGTCTTGTTGTCTGTCTGTCTGTCTGTCCGTCTGTCTGTCTGTCTGTCTGTCTGTCTGTCTCTCTCTCTCTCTCTCTCTCTCTCTCTCTCTCTCTCTCCCAGTTTCTCCCCCCCCCCCCCCCACCCTGACTAACTGACGACATGTCGAAGATTCTAGTTGTAGTTAGAGCTGAAGTACCCCCTAAAAACCTAATTTTACAGATCTTACGGTCAGGTGGCCCAGGGAGACAAAGAAGGCCAGTTAGTCCCTATGATACTGACTTACAGCAGATGTTTCGTCGCTGGTCTCTTTGGCACTGAACACCAACACAGAACGAAGCGGCCAACTCTTGCATCTCGGTCCTTCAGCGCAGCAGCGTGGCCATGTCGTAACTAACCTTACCACAGTAACAAGCTTTGCTACCATCACCAGAGGACTTCACATCAGGCGGGGTGTGTATGGGGCTTAAATGATCTTCTGGCGCAGATCCAGGCTGGTGGTCCAAAGCAGGCCAGGCTGGAATCGCCCTGTGTCCCAGGGGAGGGTTGCCACGGGATGTGTGGTCGATCAATAAGTGTCTGGGGCTGTGGTGAATTGTGTTAGGAACACACACATCAGTATGTTTGGACACAAGTGGGAAATACAAACAGGAACAGCGCAAACATACACTCACGCCCGCCATGAACGCACGCACGCACGCACACACGCACGCACGCACACACGCAAACACACACACACACACACAACACACCACACACACACACACACACACCCACACACACACACACACACGCACGCACGCACGCACGCACGCACGCACGCACGCACGCACGCACGCACACACACAGAATCAATCTCTGTCTGTCTGTCTGTCTGTCTGTCTGTCTGTCTGTCTGTCTGTCTCTCTCTCTCTCTCTCTCTCTCTCTCTCTCTCTCTCTCTCTCTCTCTCTCTCTCTCAAATTCCCATCACCACATCTAGATCATATGGCATGCTGTATGCAGATGATTGCCGACTACTGATGATCGCCGCCTTATTTATTCCAGACAGCTGCCTTTATTCCAGACTGCTGCCTTTATACCCAGACTGCTGCCTTTATTCCAGACTGCTGCCTTTATTCCAGACTGCTGCCTTTATTCCAGACTGCTGCCTTTATTCCAGACTGCTGACTTTATTCCCTGGCGTTCTCTGTCGGATCCCACGGCAGCCGTGTGGGAGACAGGAGTGACCCCCACTACTGTGTGGGAGACAGGAGTGACCCCCACTACTGTGTGGGAGACAGGAGTGACCCCACTACTGGTTGGAGGAGACAGGAGTGACCCCCACTACTGTGTGGGAGACAGGAGTGACCCTACTACTGTGTGTGAGACAGGAGTGACCCCCACTACTGTGTGGGAGACAGGAGTGACCCCCACTACTGTGTGGGAGACAGGAGTGACCCCCATACTGTGTGGGAGACAGGAGTGACCCCCACTACTGTGTGGGAGACAGGAGTGACCCCCACTACTGTGTGGGAGACAGGAGTGACCCCCACTACTGTGTGGGAGACAGGAGTGACCCCCTACTACTGTGTGGAGACAGGAGTGACCCCTACTACTGTGTGTGAGACAGGAGTGACCCTATTACTGTGTGGTAGACAGGAGTGACCCCCACTACTGTGTGGGAGACAGGAGTGACCCCTACTACTGTGTGGGAGAGACAGGAGTGACCCCACTACTGTGTGGGAGACAGGAGTGACCCCTACTACTGTGTGTGAGACAGGAGTGACACCTATTACTGTGTGGTTGACAGGAGTGACCCCCACTACTGTGTGGAAGACAGGAGTGACCCCTACTACTGTGTGGGAGACAGGAGTGACCCCCACTACTGTGTGTGGGAGACAGGAGTGACCCCTATTACTGTGGTGGGAGACAGGAGTGACCTCCACTACTGTGTGGGAGACAGCAGTGACCCCTGTGTTGGTCTGACTACAGAGGGCATACAGGTGTGCATTATCAGAGGGCAAAGTGTGAAAGCAATGTTGTAGTGCTACTGTAATGAACTGGGACATGCTCGTAACTTCGTCATCACTGTTCAGTTTCATCCGATGTCAAATGCACGCTGCTGTTCCCGGGGGAAACAGTGTCGGCATGTTAGAAACTACCACTGTTTGAGAGAGAGAGAGAGAGAGAGACGAGGGAGAGAGAGAGAGAGAGAGAGGAGAGGACCGCGAGGGAGAGAGAGACAGAGAGCAGACAGAGACAGAGACAGAGCGACGAGAGCCAGAGGACAGACAGACAGAGACATAGACAGAGAGAGACTGGGAGGCGACAGAGCGAGAGAGAGAGGAGAGAGAGCGAGAGAGAGCTGGGAGAGGAGAGAGGAGAGAGGAGAGAGATGAGAGAGAGAGCATTGCAAGGATTCAGTCACACACCTGTGGTGCTGTCATGTCCTAGGCAGCTATCAAAAATATTGGTATTCTCCACAGACCTTCACACCGGACACTGTCTCAAGGTCTGGAGCTTTGCATGCCGTGCACTGGAGGGGGATCTCAGGTTGCTGTTCACTGTCGATATCTACTTTTGCTGAGTTTGTTCCAAATCTTTAATCGGCAAGTAATCGGCAAGTGAAGGAGACCGTCTGTGAACCTAGCCATCGGCCCTGCGCCTTTTCACGGAAGTGGAAAGTTCGCTTACTGGCTTTGCAACCACGCTTTTGTGTCTTGTAAATATCGGGCAATTAGTGATACTGGGATGGTGTGGTGATAGCAATGTTTCATTATACTGTTGTGTCCTGCAAAATATAGACCGAAATGGAGGGTCCCAATTGGTGAGCGACCCATGACGGCATCACAATGACAACCTGTCAATGATGTTGCTGTTTTTAAAACCTTTTCCTTTTATTTATTCGGTTATTTAGCACTGGAGAGCTTTTCATCCGGCGCTGTCATTCTATCGCTCTCTCTATCTCTCGATAGCTATATCTCTAGCGCTCTCTCTCTATCCTCTCTCTATTCAGTTGTGTTTAATGTCTCGCTCTCTCCTCTATA
>JADBJO010021098.1:0-30166 GCA_016801955.1 Conus betulinus | reverse complement strand
TGTGATGTGTGTAGTCCCAGTGTATAGTGCAATAGTGTTGTGTGATGTGTGTAGTCCCAGTGTGTATAATGCAGTAGTGTTGTTGTGTGATGTGTGTAATCCCAGTGTGTAATACAATAATGTGCTTAATGCTTTTAGAGTGAGTGTTCTATGCAATAGCCTTTGGTATGCACAGGTCCAGTGTGTAAATGCAGTTCTGTGATGTGTGTAGACCTAGTGTGTAATGCACTAGTCTGTTGTGATGTGTGCAGATCCTATGTGCAGTGCAATAGCGTGCTATGATGCATGAAGATCCGGTGTGTACTGCAGCACTGTGTTACAGTGCTTTCAGACTCTTGAGTAATGTGATGGCAGGCTATGATGAGTGCAAATCCATCATGTTACTCCCCTGTTGTGCTGTAATGTGTACTGAAGTTGCATGTGAACGGCATGCGTTTATTGTGTGTAGATTCAGCGTGTCATTCCATGCTGTACTGTGATGTGTGCACACCCAGCACGGTTTGTGATAACAAGTTGTTAAGCGCGTAGGTCAAGTGTGTGTTTGTGATAACGTGCTGTAACACGTGCACATGCGGCATGTGGCGTGGTAGCGTACCGCGTTATGTAGGGACCTATCAAGTCAAACGATAGCATGCTCTGATGTGTGTGCACACGCGCTGCGTAGAAGGTGAGCGTGCTGTGATGTATGTGAACCAAAGTGCGTAAAGCCACAATATGCTGTGATGTGGGACAGACACGATACGCATTTCAAAAACAGTGTTCTGTGACATGGACAGACTCAGTGTGTGAAACAATGGCATGCCGGGATGTGTGCAGGCCTCTGATGATCCAGACGCAAAAGCTGACCAGTCTGGCCTTTGCTCTGGCCGACGGTCAGAAGGACAACAGCCAGCTGAGCGCTGACCAGAAAGCCCAGTGCATCAGGTCAGTCGGTGCCAGACACCCTGGCCGTTTGTCACTCATTTCTTTGGGTGTGGGTTTTTTTTTTTTTTCAGAGAATGTGTGCAGTGTGTGTATACTTGTTATCCATACCAGCAAAGTGCTGAATGATTCATGGTTGAATTGATGATGGACCAGCTGGTATAGGAGCAGATTTCCACCTGGTATACAGTTACCGCGGGACGGCTGCCATCAGAATTGTTGTTAATCCCTCTCCATGAGCTTTCTATCTCTCTGTCTCTCTCTCTCTTCTCTGTCTCTCTCTCTCTCTCTCTCTCTCTCTCTCTCTCTGTACACATAGTAATGTCACAGAATTGCTGTGCAACCTGCTGTTTTTATGCTGATGTTGACAAGTGCATCACAGTTTTCTCTTTGACCTCCCCATGTCGTGACTTTCAAGCGCTGCGTTGGCCTACATCACAGTCCTCGTTTGTACAGTGTGGGGCTGAGCCACGCTGTGCCTCGAAGGTCTGTTCACGAGATTGGCAGAAACGTGTTCGACAATCAGTAAAGACAGATGCTTGAATTGTTTCCAGTCACGCTGGACTGACCCATCAAAGGTAGCATTTTCACCTGAAATCAAAGATGAAGAAAGGGATCAGGCCAAATCTTGGCGTGTGCTGAACTTCTCTTGAATACATCAGAAGTGTCTTCGAAGGGTTGGCTGCAGGGAACCTGTCAGATCAGTTCAACCCATGTAGCTCGCAAATCGATCATCCATGATTGCAAAGTACAATATCGAGCAATCAACACCAGAACCCTTTGACCTGAGCAGACAAGGAGCTTTCATCCGAGACGAAAAATGTCTTGTGTTGCAGTCACAGGCTCTCCACTCTGTGGAATTGCCTTGGGAGGCTGTCCTACGTAACGCACATGTGACGAGACTCTCTGTGCCTTCTCTCTGTCTATCAGCAACACATGTTCCTGGCAACGCCGGTCAAAAGGCAAGCGCTGTGGATCAACGGCTTAGTCTCTAGCAGTCCTCTTTGACCGGAATACCCTTGGTGGCACATTGAACTGGTATTCTATCGCTGTTTTTTTTTGTTGAACAAATTGTTTTGTTTTTGTTAGCAGTGGACGAATGTCTGGTATCCAAATAGTTAAGACATCCATCACAAGTGACTTAGACTTAGACTTGAGGTACCCAACAATCTTTGAGCTGCAGGTACAAATCCAAGCAGCAGGAGGAAAAAGGCAAAAACAGCAGAGCAGCATGGCCCCTTTAGAATGTAAGGAGTAAGGGCTGAAGCTCTTGGCATGAGTTGGGCATCCTTTCAGAAGATGTCCTGCTTTCCAGTTACCATAAAGGGTGGGGGGGGGGGGGGGGTGTGTGTGTGTGTGTGTGTGTGTGTGTGTGTGAAGGCAGAAGGTGTCTTTCACAGTTGCGTCTCCTGTTTCAGACGCTTCCCAGGCCTGCTGAGTTTCTACAGCTACATGTTTTATTTCCACGGCATCATGGTGGGCCCGCTGGCCTTCTACAGCGACTACATAGCCTTCATCGAGGGCACTGACGTCCTGCAGGCCCAGCCCGCCACTTCTGAGGCTGCTGCCACCTCCTCCAATGTCAGTGTCTCTGCCGCTTGCTTGGGGTTTGTTTGGGTGGTGTGCATGTGTGTGTGTGTGTGAGTGTGTGAGTATGTATGTGTGTGTGTGTATGAGTGTGTATGTGAGTGTGTGTGTGTGTGTGTGTGTGTGTGTGTGTGTGTGTGCGCGTGTGAGTGTGAGTGTGTGTGCACGTGTGTGTGTGTATGTGAGATTGCGTCTTCCTTCTTGTTTCTTCTTAGGCCACTGCCAGCTCTGTTATTGTCACAACTCAGTCACTGTCGTTCAGTGGTTGTTAAGGAGTCCGCGTCTGTGCCAGCTTTTGTCACCTAGAGCTGTAAACGAGGCTACCAACACGGCTAGTAGCAGTCCACCCCAGTCTGTCACTGTCTTTTTAAGTTTGGTTTGGGCAGTATATGTGTTTGTGTGTGTGAGAGTGTGCATGCGTACCCGTGCAAGGGCATATGTGTCTGTGTGTGTGTGTGCATAATAACAGCCTTCTCTCTCTCATCTCCTGTGAGGGTGTTTCAACACAGTTGTAACAAGGTTGGTAAGGGCAGTGTCTGTGTGTGCAGTTTTCTGTCACCCAGAGCTACAAAGGGTTCATGTCAGTCTGTCTCTCAGTCTATCGCTGTGCATGTTTGTGCGTTTGCGCATGTGTGTGCGTGTCTGTGTCGAAAAGCTTCAGTCATCTGAGCTACCAACTTGATTATACATCTGTCTGTCTTTGCGGTTTGGTGTGAGTGTGCACGCGCTTGGTTAATGTCAATCTGTATGTCGCTGTCTTGTGCAGTTTGGTTTGGGAAACATGTAGTGTGTGTGTGTGTGCATGCGTGCGTAAAAGAGACAAAAGCAGAGAGTGAGACGGAAAGCAACCTGCCGTCGATGCTTGTTGAGGTTAATGCCAACTTGGCTTTGTGAGTACACACAGGTGTCGCACACAGCGGATAAAGTGGAGACCAACTTACCTTGTGTTCTATACATCTATATAGTATCGGTTTTTTTTTTTTTTTTTGTTTGTTTTTTGTCATGTGGACGCATAGTTGCTGTGTAACGGGTAACTGAAGGAGTGTTTCCTTACATGACCCTCCGCCCTCACAGCCGACTTGGAGAAGTCACTTTTGGATCGTGACTGGCTCTGTGTTGCCTGTGAACTGTGCTCACTGAAGCAGAACAAACAAGTCTTCTCTGATTACAGTGTGTGTGGGTTTTTTTCTTGTTTTTTTTTTTTTCTTACGCCCCCTCCCCCCCCCCCCCCCCCCCCCCCCCCCCCTTCATGCTCCCTGGTATAGTTTGTGTTTCATCTTTTGATGTCATCTTTACTCTGTCCTCGCCTGGTTTTTCTTTCCCCCCCCCCCCCCTAACACGCCAAGCTTGTGTTGCAGTGTGATGTGTTTATGACAGAGGCCGAAACACTGTGTCAGCACGATCACAGTTTTTTTTTTTCTTCCTCCTGTGGAGGATGCCAAGGGGAGTGGGTGGGTGAGTGGGAGGGGGGTGTGGGTGGGGGTTAGCCTGTTTAAGTGGTAGGCTCAGCCTTCTGAAAACTCCACGCTAGTTATTTCCCGGTTTCTTTTGCACTGTCGCTTTACCTTTTTCAAAAACAAACAAACAAAAAAAAAAAATTTTTGGGGGGGTTTAACTCTCTTTTCTCCTCACCCTTCCTTTCTTGTTGTGCTTTTTTACCTGGTTATTATGGTTTTTTTTGTGTGTGTTTTTTGTTTTGTTTTTTTTAAACAGCACATTGGCTTCTAAGCCCCCAGCTGCCAACAACTTCATAGAAGTGTCAGTAGAGCTATGATAAAGGTAATTATGTTAGATATGTACAGGATTAAGACGGAAGAAATTTGCCACGGAGTCAGTGTGAGCAGACCCCTCCAGAGGGTGCTGCCTCATCCGTCCAGCAACAGTCTCCGTGAACTTGAGGATGCTCCTTGGACTTTCTTTTTTTTTTTTTTTTTTTTTTTTGTTTTGTTTGTTTGTTTTTGTTGTGCTTTTAGTTTCTCAGTATTTGTGTTTTACTTACTTAGTGAATTGTTGCTGTTGTCTCAGTTTCCCCTTTTCTGTGTCATACATGCACACAAACATTTGCGTGCACACACACACACACTTACGTACATGCGCACGTGTGCCCGCACAGACAGCTGCACACAGACACACAAATAGACACATATGAATATGCATGCGCGCACACACACTCACACACACACACACACATGCACACACACACATACATATGCACACACGTATGCGTGCTGACAGGCTTGCTTGCACTGGCACTTACAGACATATACACACAAACTCATACACACTCACATGTGCACACATATAAGCGCACACACACACGCAGGCACGTACACATGCGCATGCACACACACATATGTGCACTCACACACACACACACACACACACACACACACACACACACACACACACACACACACACACACACACACACACACTGGAAAAACACATGCAGGTGAGCATATGGGCATGCATGTATACATTGAAATACACTCACATTCAAACTTTCACACACACACACACACACACACACACACACACACACACACACTCACACACACTCACACACTTGGAGACACACATGCAGGTGAGCATATGGGCATGCATATATGCATTGAAATACACTCACATTCAAACTTTCACGCACACACACACACACACACACACACACACACACACACACACACACCACACACACACACACACATGCACATGCATGTCATGAATGTAAATAGGTACCTTCGTATAAACACATATTCTTCACAATCATGTGGACCACACACACAAATGCATGCATACATGCATGAGCAAGCACACACACACACACACACACACACACACACACACATACACACACACACACTCGCACACACATTCTTTCTCTCTCTTTCTCATCGCTCTCTTTCTCCTCTACATGCACACACACACGCACACACACAAGCATACATACACACACACACACGCTCACACATTCTTTCTCTCTCTTTTCTCATCGCTCTCTTTCTCCTCAAACTCTCTCTCTCTCTCTCTCTCTCTCTCTCTCTCTCTGTTCTACAGGCCTTATAAGAGGCAGACCCATTGTTTTCCACCAGGTGCATGGATCAATAGTGTATTAGCAGTACAGACTGGGATTCGCTCCTGCAGTAGCAAAGGTAGATAATTGATAGTGCTGAAGGGGCGAACAACTGTAATCCATCGCTGGCACAGCCTCGGCCTGTTGCTGCCATGGTAGTGGATCAAGCAGGGAAGATGGAGATGGGGGGTGTGTGTGTGTGTGTGTGGGGGGGGGGGGGGGTGCATTATTTGTTTTTGTCCCTTTGAAGAAAGGGAATGATGCAGAGCATGCAAGTAGAATTAACAACAGATGCTGGCCCAGATGTCTTCACCATCTTGAAGGAAATGCCTGTCTGTCTGTCTGTCTGTCTGTCTATCCATCTATGTCTGTCTGTCTGCCTATCTGTCTGTCTATCTATGTCTGTCTATCTGCCTATCTGTCTGTCTATCTATCTATGTCTGTCTATCTATCTGTCAGTCTTATCTGTTTTATCCGTCTCTATTATCTTTCTCTCTCTCTCTCTCTCTCTCTCTCTCTCTCTGTCTATCTATCTATCTATCTGTCCATCTATCTGTCTGTCTATCTATCTGTCTGTCTATCTGTCTATATCTGTCCATGTACCTATCTGTCTGTGGATGCATATAGCTGATAATGATTCCATGTCCCAATGAGTTCAGTTACTTTATACACACAGCTGTAGACACGCACATACGCTGGCTCGCATGCATGCACGCATGCGCTCACACATGCATACATGCACACACACACACACACACACACACACACACACACACACACACACACACGATTCTGTTCTATGTGCTGATGACACAAGCAGAAGGAAGTAGGGAGGGCAAGTGGCTTGAAAGGAAGAGAACCAATCCAGCCCCCTCCTCACCCCCCACTCCCCCCAAAATCCAGGAATCAGACTTCCTACAATCCAGATCTGTATTTGGGGAAGGTATAAGCAGAAAGAGTAATTCCTATGAGAATTCTTAAGAAATCAGTATTCAGTACAAAAAAAAAACAAAAAAAAAAAGATTTCGCCTTCCATCTCCACAGAAAGGGCAATGCAAACATCAAGGGCCCTCCCAGTGATATCACTTTAATCAGACCTATTTACCCTTACAATTTTGCTCTAATTTTTACTGAAAAAATCGAAATTACGGGAATTACGGCCCCCACCACCCAAAAATTACAGGGGAAAAAAATCAGAGAAAGAAGATTGTTAAACGTGAAGTTTTGTCTGCTACTGTTTCAGTCAAAAGCAGTTAGAAGACATTTCCCAGGGTGCCTTGCGTCTTTGACCTTGTCAAAGATGGCGTCTAAACAGTCTTACCCACCTATGGCCGGCTGTACCAAATCTTCAAAAGTTGCGAAAGTATTGCGATTATGAAGATTACAGGGTTTTTTGGGTGTTTTTTTTTATTTCAAATTTCAGGCTTTTGTCTAAGATATTACACGTACAGGAATTTGGGGTAAACAGGTCTGCTTTAATAGACAGGCCTGCATTTAAAGGTAAAAGAACTCTTCTCTTCCAATGCTCTTTATGCTTGTAAATGTGCGTACATATATATTTATACATGACGCTTCATACTGCATGAATTGGATGACATGCACATTGACTGTCTGCCCTCTGTGTGTGACGGCAGGGTTACAGTGAGAGTGTGCCGTCCACAGCAGCTGCCGGCAGAGACCTCAAGGTAGGAGGCCCATTGGTACAAGCGTGCTTTGTCCGCACACACACACAGAATCTCCATGGCATGGTCTGTGAAAGCAAAACGCACAGTGCATTTCTTCGTTGTCATTCCGGCCAGTATTTGGGGCCCCCACCTCCTCCGTGCCTCTGAAAACAGTCAAAGCTGGATTTTTTAAATAGCGATTTGCACTCGGGAGAAAAAAAAAAGAGACTGCCTGTAGACGCATGGAAAAATTGGTGAAAATGGTAGTGTTGGCAATTTGATCCAATGAAAGGAATCAGAATTACAGCATTGGAATGATAGGAAACAGGAAAAATCTGTCGGACGGAATGTGAAAGTCGTTAATTTTGTATTTTAACCCCATCTTGCCCCCTCTCCACTAAGCGGATGAAACTTTTGGCTGTGGTTCCAGATTTTCCATTTGACCCCTCTTTGCATTTCTCTAACTGTGAGTTAGAGCCATCCAGGGCCAAAAGATCCCACAGACAACTGCCTTTGATGGGATTTGAATCCATGACCTATCAGCCAGCAAGCCTGCCAGACTGACCACTGCCTCAGGGCAGCTAGTGGGGATCAGTCTTTGGCAGAGGTGGGAGGGGGATGACAGTTGTAGATGGTGCCAGGTTGTGACCCGTCTGCAGGTCGCTCTCTTTGTTCGTTCATCTTTTTCTTTCTTCTGACTGTAGAGCTCGACATTGTTACAGACCTGGATGGTGAAGACCTGCATGTTATGTTACAGACCTGGATGTTGTTGAACTGAATGTTGTTTTACAGAGAGGATGTGGTAGAGCTCGACATTGTTACAGACCTGGATGGTGAAGACCTGGATGTTATGTTACAGACCTGGATGTTGTTGAACTGAATGTTGTTTTACAGAGTGGATGTTGTAGAGCTCGACATTGTTACAGAGACCTGGATGGTGAAGACCTGGATGTTATGTTACAGACCTGGATGTTGTTGAACTGAATGTTGTTTTACAGAGAGGATGTGGTAGAGCTCGACATTGTTGCAGACCTGGATGGTGAAGAACTGGATGTTGTTTTACAGAGTGGATGTTGTAAAGCTCGACATTGTTACAGACCTGGATGGTGAAGAACTGGATGTGATGTTACAGATCAGGATGTTGTCGAACTGATTGTTGTTTTACAGAGTGGATGTTGTAGAGCTCGACATTGTTACAGACCTGGATGGTGAAGACCTGGATGCTATGTTACAGATCAGGATGTTGTTGAACTGAATGTTGTTTTACAGAGTGGATGTTGTAGAGCTCGACATTGTTACAGACCTGGATGGTGAAGAACTGGATGTTGTTTTACAGAGTGGATGTTGTAAAGCTCGACATTGTTACAGACCTGGATGGTGAAGAACTGGATGTGATGTTACAGATCAGGATGTTGTTGAACTGAATGTTGTTTTACAGAGTGGATGTTGTAGAGCAGGATATTTTATTACAGACCTGGAGGTTGCAATGCAGGATATTGTATTACAGACCTGGATGTTGTATAGCAGGATATTTTATTACAGACCTGGAGGTTGCAATGCAGGATATTGTGTATTACAAACCTGGATGCTGTATAGAAGGATATTGTATTACTGGCCTGGATGTTGTATAGAAGGACATTGTATTACAGACCTGGAGGTTGTAATGCAGCATATTGTATTACAGACCTGGATGTTGTAATGCAGGATATTATTTTACAGTCCTGGATGTTGTGCAGAAGGATATTGTATAACAGACCTGGATGTTGTAATGCAGGATATTGTATAACAGACCTGGATGTTGTAATGCAGCATATTGTATTACAGACCTGGATGTTGTAATGCAGGATATTATTTTACAGACCTGGATGTTGTGCAGAAGGATATTGTATAACAGACCTGGATGTTGTAATGCAGGATATTGTATTACAGACCTGGAGGTTGCAGAACTGCATTTTAAGTTTCAGACCTGCATGTTGTTGAACTGGATGTTGTTTTACAGACCTTGATGTTGCTTTTCAGGTTTTGACGTTGTGGAAGTGGATGTTATGATACAGACGTAGGTTGTTTTGAATCAGTGTTGTGTTACAGAATGGAATGTTCTGTAACTGGATGTGGTTGTCACACAGAGCTGGATGTGGTAGAGGTGGATGCTGTGTCTCAGTTGCAGACCTGGATATTGTGCTACAGACCTGGATCAGTGTACAGATCCGAATGTTGTTGCAGACATATAAGTGGCGTAGCAGAAGTAGATGTTGTATTGATGACCAGTATGTCATGGAACTGTATCTGATGTTTCGCATCTGGATCATGTGATACAAACCCCGGGGGTGTTTTAGAACTGGACGTGGTGTTGATGAACTGGAGGTGTGTTTTCAGAATGTTCCCGCGACACTGAAGAAGCTGGGGATGACTTTGGTGTGTGGTGCGCTGATGGTGTTGGTCATTCCACACGTCTGTCCACCTGAAGGTCTGATAGGTCAGTCACCCCTCTCTGTCCACCTGAAGGTCTGATAGGTCAGTCATCCCTCTCTGTCCACCTGAAGGTCTGATAGGTCAGTCACCCCTCTCTGTCCACCTGAAGGTCTGATAGGTCAGTCACCTATCTCTGTCCACCTGAAGGTCTGATAGGTCAGTCACCCCTCTCTGTCCACCTGAAGGTCTGATAGGTCAGTCACCCCTCTCTGTCCACCTGAAGGTCTGATAGGTCAGTCACCTGTCTCTGTCCACCTGAAGGTCTGATAGGTCAGTCACCCCTCTGTCCACCCTGAAGGTCTGATAGGTCAGTCACCCCTCTCTGTCCACCTGAAGGTCTGATAGGTCGGTCACCCCTCTCTGTCCACCTGAAGGTCTGATTAACGCCCTTCTTTTGCCAAATTGGATAAAGATAAGTGATTACTTGTTCATTTTCGTTGTCTTGAGCATTGTGTATGTTGCCTGAAGACGACCTAAGAGATTGAAAACTGGTCGTGTTTTGTCTTGTGATTCAGTTGTCAATGTTTTCTTGCACAGAGCTTTATCAATAATTTTTCAAATGATGTTGACAAACTCAGCCCTACAATGTAAGAGGGGTGTAATTCTGTGTTAAGGTGTTTGACTACTGCTGACTAATGTCAATAAACTCAGCCCTACAATGTAAGAGGGGTGTAATCCTGTGGTAAGGAGTTGACTACTGCTGACTAATGTTGACAAACTGAGCCCTACAAGGTCAGAGAGGTGTATGTTGCAAGGTGTTGACTACTGCTGACTACTGCTGACAGACTGTTATAATTATTATAATGAATACTTATGTATAGCACCTGTTCTCGGCTAGAGACCCAAGCTCTAAGCGCTTTACCATCCACACTTGTTTACACAATGGGTTTGCCTACCTGGGTAGTGCCGACTGAAGAGTTGCCAGCTGGCGCTTCATTCAGTCGCTTTCCGTGTCATCCAGTCCCTATCATTCAATATTGTTTACACAAGTTTCCTTACTTCCTTCATTCTTTCCATTTCTTATGCTATGTGTAACATGTCATCCACACCAACGGCCAAACTGGCCTTCTCTTCCAGAGGTTGTTTATGGGATTATATGTGTGTGCAAGATGTTATGTGTGCATTCACACACAGAACCTCGGTTTATAGTCTCATTCGAAGGACTGTATGGGAAATGGAATCAGAACCAATGTTAACTCTGAGGGGAAAATCCCGCTGTACCAAAATGGCCTGGCAGAGATTCGAACCCGCAACCCTAGGATCAGTACGATTACGCATCTGGTGCTTTACCAACTGAGCTATTCCAGCCCCCTAAGCCCTACAATGTAAGAGGGGTGTAGTCCTATGGTAAAGGAGTTGACTATTGCTGACTAATGTGGACAAACTCAGCCCTACAATGTGAGAGGGGTGTAATCCTGTGGTAAGGTGTTGACTACTGCTGACTGATGTCGACAAACTCAGCCCTACAATGTGAGAGGGGTGTAATCCTGTGGTAAGGAGTTGACTACTGCGGACCAATGTTGACAAACTCAGCCCTACAAGGTCAGAGAGGTGTATGTTGCAAGGTGTTGACTACTGCTGACTACTGTCGACAGACCAAGCTCTACAATGTCTGAGAGGTTGTAATGCTGTAGAAAGGTGCTGACTGTTTACCAGTGCTGAGAGACTAGGCCCCAGCTAATGGCAGGGGTGGGTGGGGGGTTGTAACACTGGATGTCGTGGAATGTCGACAAACACTGGATGTCGTGGAATGTCGACAGAGGAGGCGTTCTTCGAGAGGACCTTCTTGCAGAGGATGCTGTACGTGTTGGTGTGCGTTTCACTGGCCAGACAGAAATATTACTTCGCTTGGATTCTGGGTATGTGAGTGCTGTCACCGTCTGAGTGTGTCATCAGTAATGGCTGAATGCGTCTAGTTTATGGGGAGTTCAGGCGACTGTTAGGATGTATTCACGTTTGATGTTTTCTTTTTTTTTTTTTTTCATTTAGCTGTGATGCCTTCGTTTTATCTCCTTCCAGGTAAGCAGATGTGGCGTAATGTATAAGGACTGGATCACGCGCTGTGGTTGAATTCAACTTAGGTTTGTAATCCGGCTGAAAGGAGGGGACCACATCAGCAAAGTCAGAGCCATATATGGTTGTTTGAAAAAAACACACACCCATGCATGAAAAGCATGCACGCACGCACACGCACACACGCACGCACACGCACACACGCACGCACACACACACACACACACACACACTCACATAATGCATGATTTGTGCTGGACTGCAAGTTTTCTTCAATGCATGCTCGTTCCTCATTAATTTGCATGACATGCATATACATCGGCACATAACCACAAGCACACATGAACGAACACACTCAGGAACTGCCCTGATTGAAGGTAGGTCCAGTACGTCTCATGTTCGTCAGAGAGGATCTCCAGAATATGTGGGATGCCCGGCAGTTCTTACTGCTACATTAAAGTCGCTTGAGTCAGAGTCTTCAAAAGCGTGGGGCGGAAGAACAGAAGAAACAAACTGCGTGGAGCCAACAGGCCCGGGTCTGTGAGCGGTCTTGTATCTGTCAGCATGGAGAACAGCGAACCACATATTCCCTTGCTGTCTGTATCGCGCCTAAAGCTGACCAGTGTTTACAAAACGACTACACTTAGGAGTTTCCTGGACTTGGAGGGCTTAACCGAGAAAAGCAGAATCGTCCCTGTCCACACAACACCCTGTGAGCTGTTTTCTGCGAAGGTTGGTGGGGGAATACCGTCAAGTGCCAGACAGATTCACCGTCCTTCGCTTGCAAGAGCAAGTGTCTGTTCAGAAGCGCTTGGATTCTTACACACATACGCACGCACGCGCGCGTGCGCGTGCACACACACATTTGCGCACATGCATGCACGCCTGCGCGCGCGCACACACAATATGTGCATAAAAGCAGAAACTTACTGTCAGTACTCTCATTATGATTATTTACATTACATATGTGAGTTTAGGTAACAACTTTTAACAGCCTGACTAATGAAAAAAAAAAACAAAGCCAGCGCTCGACGAAAAAGCTGCTGCAACCCAAAAGTTGTGTGTGTGTGTGTGTGATAGATAGAGAGAGAGAGAGAGGAATGATTGAGTAAATATGACCACACAAGATACTGCACGCAAACGTACCTTTATAAAATGAATAGGAAAAAAAAAAGAGGGGAGAGAGAGAGAGAGAGAGAAAGAGAGAGAGAGAGAGATTGAAGCTGAATTGAAAACTGACGTGCATACATGACTTCACAGAACAAAACAGATCACACGCGCACACACACACACACACACACACACACACACACACACACACACACACTGACTGGCACACACAGACGCACACACAGACATACATACACACACACACACTGAGTGACACACACACACACACACAAATGCGCGCGCACACACACACACACACACACACACACACACACACACACACACACACACACACACACACACACACACGCACACACACACACACGTGTACTCACGACCCTTGAAGGTAAAGCCATGGTTCTGTGTCGGTATCCACTTCTCAGCAGGTAACTGTTCACCATCACTTTTAAACACAACACAAACTGTCTTGTCTGCACATGTCTCCTGGTGTGAGTCCTACACTCGTAGATCAGTGGCTCGTGTTACAGAACAGTGTGACACTGACGGAGCTTTTTGCTGTTGTTGTTGCCCCCTCTCCACTCTCAAACAGCCCCCACCCCCATTCCCTCACCCACCCCCTCTCACTTTTAACATGAAGTACACTTTGCTGTTTGAAAAAAAATAAAATAAAACAAGATTTAAAAAAAAAAAAAAACAATAGTTGATGTTCAGTAGTTACTCTCACTTTATGTAACATTTTAAAACCAATATTGATCAATATAATTATATGCCTATACTCTTGGAAATAAAAGGTCAGTATTTATAGCTATTGTATACACCCATTACAAACACGCTGTTCAACTTGTATCAGTCAACATACGTCAACTTGAAAGTAACATTTTAATGCTCTTGCATTCTATTTGATGATTATGTACATGATAATTTTGTCAGTTGAGATAGTACTAATGTATGCTTTTTTTTTTATTTTAACAAATCTTACATGTGATTTTCATACCCCTCTCTCTCTCTCTCTCTCTCTCTCTCTCTCTCTCTCTCTCTCTCTCTCTCTCACACACACACACACACACACACACACACACACACACACACACACACACACACACACACGCACAGTGGCGCGCGCACACACACACACACACACACACACACACACACACACACACATAAAAAAGCACCCTACTGGTACTACCAACAACACACTTTAGATTTATTTGATTTTGCCGATAGAAACAGTAGTAGTGATTGAAAATGAAATATTATTATAATTGTAACAATTATTCTCTTATTATTGTTACTACCATTACTATTATCAATAGTATTATTTTGCTTGTAGTAATTATGTTACCCTCTATGTTTCCCTTTAATTAGGCCTATGTTGCTCTACATGCAACTATAGTACATATAAAATGTAGCAACAATGAAGAAATATATGTGTATACAATAGTGTAAATGCCACCCCTTTATAAATGCTAACTTTTGATGCACAAATACCCTTCCCAATGCTTTTTACCTACTTCAGCTTACAAGCACCTCAGCCAACAACGCACGCGCAGGCTGTAGGCTTTGCCGGTCACAAAGTTCTGTCAGAAAGTTTTAAACACATAGTAATTATAGTACTCACAGAGATGAGTCAAATGCCAGCTTTTGTCACACACTGAAGTACTCACTGAGTTATTGCTGACATACAGAAATTATAGTCTAAAAACAGCTGTTCAGTAAATACAACTGAATCATGTTGCACCAGTCTCGAAGCGTCCAAACACACATAGCGTCTTCGCTGAGAAAGGAAGGTGCATCTGGCAGTGTGGTGGCTGACTGGTTAGGGCCTAGCTGGGGTCAAAAGGCAAAGCGTTGAGTGAACTAAATCAAGTGGCTCTAAGTGTGCCGGCGCCGCCGTGGATGTCTTCCTGTTTGTTTGTTTGGTATTGAATCGTTTTTTCATATCACTTTCACAGATTTACACAAGACAGTTTGTGAATATATTGTAGTCAACCATACATGTATGTTTGTACACATGGTACACTTGCATACACGTAAACACATACACATGTAAATATATGCCTGCATGTGTACGCATGTTCATATACAAACGCGTAAAAACAAAACAAAATACACAAACATTACACTGATGACAGTGACACTGAGCCGAGAGTATGAATTTGAAAAAATATTCATCTGCACAGGTGTTCACATAGTTGCGTTGTGTGTGTCATTCATAAAAAAAAGTGGCTGCAGCAGAAGAGGTACGCTGAAAATGTCAGTGGTAAGAATATTGGGTTATAGATATATGTTTTGCATCTTCCGTGCTCCGCATTCTAATCTTCATTTTTACTAGATTCTTTTGCCTCTTTCCAACACTTTTTAATAAGCTGAACAGTACATCCACTTTTTTTCCACAAAAATCATGGAAATATATTCAACTTGTACTTTTTTGGTGTGCATTATTCTTTTTTCTACAAGAAGACATTGAAAAAAAAGTTCAAAGCACTGTAATACATAAAAAACAACAAACAAAAAACAAAACAAAAACCCAAACCGCAACATATCTTGGGTCCTTCGCATTTGAAGCTTAAGAGTGTTTTGAGTGGCTAGAAGATAACATGAATCAGCTTTAGCATGCTAGAACAGCTGGTCACCTGGCGTGTGTGCCTGGTAGCCATAGCAACTGGGCACATAGTACCCAGTAAGTGGGAACGCTGTTATAGGCAGACTGAGTTTGCAGCTTTTGGTTGGTAAAGGTCAGTATGTGTACGTGTTGCTTCAGAAATTTTATAGAAATTGTTCCACGTGACATGTAGTTACCTGACGATGTTTGTATACCTGACGGAAGCACCTGCTAGGTCTAAAATGATGTAGAATGTTCCAGAAAAAAGTTCCAGAAATTAAATCATTTCTTTCTCAGTATTTGTTTTTCCTAGAACATTCTATGCATTTTGTCATTGGTTCAACTTTATTGTGATTCTCAAGCTTTCAGTTTCAGAAACTGTGAGTAGATGAGATTTTAGACATGCAGAATGAGCAGTATTTGAACTTAAGTCAAGCTGAAGATACATCTTTGTCTCGGGATGTTGTGTGGGTCGGGTGAAGGTTGAACTTGCTAACTTTCACTTGGGAATAAAGACTGTACATCACGGGTATGAAACGACCCACCAGTAAGGGTTTTCTCTTGATATCCGAGTCCATTTTGAAGCTACCTCCACAAAATGTGAAGGCTATGTCAGTAAAGCATGGGCCCCACATTTGTACCAAAAAGCACTGGTTTCTACCTGCAAGCAGATGAGTAAACAAAAAACAAAAACAAAAAAACTCAAAACAAAAAAGCAGAAAGGCTTTACTCCTTTAGAAAAAGTAAGGTCGCTGGAGACTCATAACAGACTTCAGTCCTTCAGAAAAAAAAACATGGGTCCCTGAAGGCCTATTTGGTACAGCAAGGCTGTATTCATACACAAAAAGCATGGATGTGGCGCTCAAAATATTAGGCAATGTACGACGAAGGTTAAACTTCGTCATCAAAGTTAACTTGTCTTCTCTCTGGATCTGATGTTGTGAGAGTTGAGGTCCAACTCATGTCCTTCACCTCAGTCAGCTCTGTATCTCCTCTGAAATGGGTGCCGAGGTTTTTTACTGGATCGATCAGAGATTAATGATGATAAAATGGGAGGGGGGGGGGGAATTGTTCATAGTGTGAAAACTTCTGAATGGTGACATGTTTTGGTTCAGCTCAAGAGTTGAAAGTGGGTCTGAGTGTGCTCATGAAACACCGAGTGAGCGGGTGTTACTTGTTTTTGTCTTTCAGGATGTTTCTGTGTAATTCGGAAGCTTCTTGAGCTGCTCGGGCGTCAAAGTAAAGTTACAGACTTTCATGGTACAGTTTTCAGGAAAGAAAGTTTTTTTTAAAGCGTGAAAACAGTACCTGCAGCTAATCTTTTTTTTTTTTTTTTTTTTTTTTTTTTTTTTTTTTATATGCATCCAGAGAGAAACCTTGAACTTGGCAGCAGGCTTTGGGTTCAATGCTACGACAGCAAAGGTCAACCCAAGTGGGATTTGAACGAAAACGTCAGCATTTGGGAAGTAGAGGTAAGTCTCCCTGTGTGTGTGTGTGTGTGTGTGTGTGTGTGTGTGTGTGTGTGTACTTGCATGTGTGTGTGTGACTGCATTGTTAACAGTCTGAGTGATCAGCTCCGTGTGTGTGTGTGTGTGTGTGTGTGTGTGTGTGTGTCTGCGTGTGTGTGTGTGTGTGTGTCTGCGTGTGTGTGTGTGTGTGTGTGTCTGTGTGTGTGTGTGTGCAGTGCGCCAACAGCCTGAAGACCAACATTGACGGGTGGAACAAAAAGACGCTGGTGTGGCTGCGTCGCGTGGTCTACGACCGTGTCCCCAAACACCACACAGTGGCCGTCTTTGCTGTCAGTGCCTTTTGGCACGGTTTCTACCCAGGGTACTACATGACCTTCGGCATCGCGGCCTTGTTGACCATTGCCGCCAGATTGGTGAGATATTAAGAGACACAGACGTGAAGGTATCCAGTCAGAGCATGAGAACTCTGATGGTTATTTACCACATGTATGAAACCACCTGTCTGGAACGTCCAGACACCGGAATTTGTCCAGTTTGTCCATTCAGCCAGTAACGACTGAGTGGATGCCGTTTATTCCGCTGAACGAGAATGTTTCGACAATCACGACCGTGGTTTTGAACAGTTGAAAGCGGGAATGGGTGGAAATAGGAGGCTCTGACAATGATGATGGTGGTGATAGTGGGCCAGGCGATGCTTTCAGTGAAATGTACGGTGCCTCATGGGTAACCAGCATCTGCTGAGTGCAGCTATGTCTGGTGTCTTGGTGCTGGCTATGAAAAAAAACAAGAATTGGAGGTATACAAAACACAAACTCTTTAGCTCCCTCTCTCCCTCTCTCTCTCTGTCTCTCTCCCTTTGTCTCTCTCTCTCTCTGTCTGTCTCTCTCTCAGTCTTTGTCTCTCTCTCTCTCTATTTCTCTCTCTCTGTCTCTCTTTCTCTCTCTGTCTGTCTTTCTCTCTTTGACTGGCTCTCGCTCTGTGCCAAGGGTTTGGGGAAGTGTGTGTCACTTTGTATCGCAAAACGTACAGGCTGGAGGTCATTGTCAGTTCAACGGGATTGTTGAAAGGTCTGAGCCCCTGCCACTGCTGGATAAACCATGACGGCTCAGTAGGGCAGATTGACGCCACAGGGTATCAGTAAACAACTAAGACTTTGACATTTCTGTACGAAATTTTTTTGTGATGTAGATCTGAATTTGTGGTGTGTGTGTGTGTGTGTGTGTGTGTGTGTGTGTGTGTGTGTGTGTGAGAGATGTTTTAATTTTCAGAACAGTTAAGATGTAATT
This sequence comes from Conus betulinus, assembly GCA_016801955.1. Taxonomy (NCBI): domain Eukaryota; kingdom Metazoa; phylum Mollusca; class Gastropoda; order Neogastropoda; family Conidae; genus Conus; species Conus betulinus. Next base: position 11,948 of record JADBJO010021098.1, on the reverse strand, counting down.
TGTTTTATAATAACAATTTCTGATTTTGTTATTTCACTTATAAGAGCTAAATGTTTCCCTGTTAAGTTTCCTTAATGATTTTTATGTCATTCAAGTGTTACTTGTATTGTTTTGGTTTTTCATTAATTTACTGCATTTCTATATGTCAGTACAATAATAGGTTAATCTGACCGTAAATAGTTTCAGTCAGTCAGTGTGTGAGTGTGTGTGTGCGTGCACACATGCATGTATGTGCATGTGTGTGTGTGTGTGTGTGTATGTGCGATTTTTGTTGTTGTTGTTAAGACACGTTGAAGAGTCCGAAATTCAGCCAAAGTTCATGCTGAAAATAATAATTTGGTAGTTCCAGGAGTGTAACATTAACTAGTCTGAGTGGTAGACAGACAGAAGTGTATAGGACAGTGTTGGTGCAATGCACTACAATAACTAGCGATAAGGAAGCATGATCATGGCTGGCTGGTGCTAGTCTCGGTGCCTGTGAATGTGGACAGATACGACGTAACGTCAGGCCATGGTTCCAGACCAGCGACCACATGAAGCAGGTGTACGATGCTATCACCTTCGCGTTTACCCGCCTGGCCAACGTTTACATCTGTTTTCCCTTCCTCACCTTGGAGTTCATGTCCACGCTGAGGGTGTACACGTGAGTATCGGTCCTGCACAGGCTTTTGTTCGGCTTCTTATCAGATATTAACAGCAGGTTGATCTTTCGGTTTGCTTTTTTTTTTTTTTTTTTATCATCAGACACTAATGAAATAGACTGGAGTATGACTGAAAACAAGGCAAAATGGAAATGAACACACAAAACGAGGTACAAAGTCATGCTTATTTATATGAAAGATAAGTTGACCAGTGAAATATGTTTAAAACAGGAAAGAAAGAAGAAAAGAAAAACAAGAAAGAGCGCTCTAGTAAGACTGCTCTACGCTGAAGCCAAAATCTAACCCACAAAAACCTCATACAAACTCTGTATCTTACAAACTGTATCTTGGTCCAAATCTCTGATCCAAACACTCCAAACACCCATGTAAATGTGTAACCCTTGCAACTATGTCAACTGCACACAACATTGTACGCTACTTTAATAGCCTAAATGGAGACCATGTATGATGTCAGGTACATTAAGTGATATTAGACAGTACAGTTTATGTTTGATACTGTGTGATACGATTAAACATGTCACAAAATACACTCTAAACAAATCTAATTTGATATTCCTGTCTCTCTTTTTCTTTGTTCCTTATTTTTTCTCTTTTTTTTTTTCCTGATGGACAACTAAATATGTGTTAGAACAGGAAAAAAGAACATTAAAGAGAAGAAAGAGCGCTCAATCAAAAAAAACAACCCTTAAGAAATTGCACAACAGCAAAACCTTATCCCCTCCCATGAGACCCATACTAGCACTGTACCTGTACGATGTTAAAAACCTGATCCAAACTCACCATCAGACCCGCAGACGCTTGATTGTAAAACCATGAAAACCTCACACTATGCTGTACATTACCTTAAAGTCACAACCAAAGCCAGAGAACTTTAATACCAAGGAAAACTGTACCTGACATTATACATTGGTTTTTTTTTCAATCTTTTTTTTTTTTTTTGACATTATATATTGTTAAAACCTACCCATCAGGGTATGTCAGAGGAATACTGCGCTAATAAAAGCCGTCACAACAACGTGGGAACTGTCAAACCCATGAAAACTGTCCTTTACAGAAAAAAAAATACCACACACACACAAAAAAAAAGGAAAAAAAAAAAGAAAACAAGATTCCCCCCCCCCCCCCAGTCATAGCAACAGGCATGCAAACTTTTACCTCAATGTTGCCACACTCCAGGGCCAGACCGAAGCGTGTCTTCTCATCCCTTGACGAAGTGCAGGGCCACCTCGGGGTAGCCTTTCTTCTGCAGGTAGGCAATGATGGACTGCCCCACCAGCTTGGCGTTACGCACCATATGCAGCACCTGCAAACATACCACACATGTCCACCTGCGTCCTCTCTCCAACAAGAATGGGCCGATTAAGCGGCAGGGAGGATTGTTTACATTTACAGACAAGCCTGTGACCTGTTCTGAGTCAAGAGCATTTCATGTTCTCGGACATTTCCTCTTCGTCAAATGCTAATGGCAAGTCCATTTTCTAAATTCCGAAACCTTCTAAGAACAAATTTCATGGACTTCTAACAACTTTTTTTGACTTCAAAGCATGCTAATTTTTTCTTTTTTTTTTTGGGGGGGGGGGGGGGGGGGGGTAGCCTTATTTCTCACAGGAGGCTGCAGGAAGTCCATGGCATAATTATGAAGAATCCTACAGTCATAAACATACCATGTATTCACATGTTCAACACCAAATGCACTGAAGCCCCATCCCCCTGCCAAAACGAATGCACACAACATCCCCCAAGCAAACATGGAATCTGACCTCCTCATATTTGCGGTTGACCAGGGCCAGCTTGAAGCGGTACTCAGTGGGGTCGATGTGAGGACGCGGGGGCGACACTCGCGATCCAGACAGTACACGTTGGTGCCCTTGATGCGTGTAATGTAAATGGGCAAGTCAAGTGTGCGGATGATCCCGTGATCCCTGAATAGCGACAACATGGAATAAACTATGATCTCTGAACAGCAGCATCACAGGATTAACTATTATTCCTGAACAGCAACGTCACAGAATAAACTATAATCCCTGAATAGCAACTTCACAGGATTAACTATAATCCTTGAACAACAACATCACAGGATTAACTATAATCCCTGAATAGCAACATCACAGGATCAACTATAATCCCTGAAAAGAAACGTCACAGGATTAACTATAATCCCTGAACAGTAACATCAAAGGATTAACTATAATCCCTGAACAGTAAATCACAGTTTAACTATGATCCATCAGCAGTAATGTCACAGGATTAACTATAATCCTTTGACAGTGACATCACAGATATAACTATGATCCCTATGTAGTAATGTCACAGGATTAACTGTAATCCTTTAATAAGAATAACACCACAGGATTTACTATAATCCCTGAACAGAAACTTCACAGGATTAACTATAATCCCTGAACAGTAACATCACAGGATAAACTACAATCCCTGAGCAGTTGACATCACTAGATGAACTATGATGGTGGGGATATAATCTGATCGATGGCAGAACAACAGACACTACCACCATTACATCATCAATGACATCCAGACACACACAGAGGCAACGTACCCGTTGGTGAGGGCGTACTTGATGTGGTTGCTGGTGGTGTAGACAAAGATGCCGCTTTCGTCCCAGGCCCCAGACTTGATGCGGATGTTCTCATGGATGGTGCACAAGTCTCTCCAGCTTACGGTTACAGATGGAGATCACTGTCAACAGACAGACACAGAGCTTGATCCACACTGTGGATATACAGATGCAGTTAAGAGATTGAAATCACTGTACAGACAGGGATAATTACAATGCAGACACCACTAGCAAAGTCATCTTACGGATGAGCGAGAACCCCAATCCTAATCATGTCAACTTTTCAGGCTTATAAAGGATCAGCTCACATATCTCTACAGTTTGACTGGTTGGCTTGAGTCCATGTGTACTGATTTTTTCCCCCTTAAACTGTATGTTTGATTTTAAACGCATAATCATAAGGCTGATTTTAAACACAAAATTCATATTTACAGAATGTGCACAGGATCATCCACATTATATTACAGTAAAAATATGGTCATAAACAGCTTAAAAAAACATAAAGACGTCATTTATTGTCAATACACTACTTTGGAGTTTTTTCTTGAGAGACAAGACAGACGAACAGAAAGACATTCAGAATGGGACAGAATGTCTGAGAGTGAGAGAAAAGCAAAATGAAGTCCATGAACAAAAGAATAACAGAACAGTACATATGTCAGACATACAGCAATCAAGACAGGATGTTTCCTTCTGATCACATTAAAAACAAATTTTATGTAACGAAACAAACAATAACAACTGGTATATCTGTCTTCAAATCATATACATCTATACAGAGAGATCTAGGTACTTGTCCCAGATACAGAAGTGCCCGATTTAATAAACTGATAAATATTAAAAACATAAACATGACTATTTGATAGGCTCAGCAATCAGTGTAGTACTGATACCAAAGGAATGGTATGTCCTCATCACTTCATTTCTAGTGATTTCATTACCTTTCTTTCTGATATTTGAATACTAAATGTTTACAAAAAAAAAAAAAAAAAAAAACAAAGTTAACAAAACAAAAAAACAACCCATACTGTCACTATTACTGTTCTCTGTGTGTGGGTATGTGAAACCACGAACAATCCTTGAGCCCATTTCTTTTCTTACCAACGCCAGCACATCCAGGTACAGTCACACGCAGCCTCATTTGGATGGATAGGGTAGACTCCTGTTGAAGGAAGTGTTCACCACTGCTAACATGCTGACTGATGTACAGAGCTTAGCATGTGGTGTTCTGCACACGCTGCATCTGAGCAGGCATCACTAAACACCACAAAACTGGCTCTACTGCAGAGTAGGGTCTCGCCTGGAAGGTGGCCGTCTGATAATCTGATTGCCCTTATGGACTGCCAAAGCTCAGACTTTGACAGACTGAGCCTAAATGGTGCTAGTACGATGAGAGCAGCAATGAGTGAAAGCAATGCTGCTGACAGATCGCAGAAGATGTGTGATAGGAGGAAACAATCTGTGTACGCAAAACTTTACCGAACGTCAAAGGAAACAGCTCTCACAATCAAATACCAAGGTTCCCTCCCTCTGTTCATCCTTTCCCTCCCCTTTTCTTCTTCATCCCCGTGGATAATTACGAACCACCTCACACCACGGTACATCCAAGGAAGGTGGACTCACCGTGCTTGCTGAAGAGAGCCACGTGAGACATGTCTGCCGACCAGATGGCACCCTTCAACTTGGAGATCTTCACCGAGGCCAGAGTTCTGCCAAAATACATCATCATCATTGAAAGAGGTCAGTGGCACACAGCTACTTACTGACATGTAATAGTTCTTGAGAGGTCTGTCAGTATTCTCACATTTCATAACAAAAAACAAAAAACACAAAAACAAACAAACACAAAACAGAAACAAAAAAAAGGCACATTTTCTCAGAGACATTACATTTTCAATTTGCTTTATAAGATCCTAAAATGGTAATAAACTACGCTGACAACCATTCTTTTTTCAAACACCTGTCAGTTTCTGCACTGGAATCTGAACACAGTCACATTGTGTCATGAAGGGAGTAACGAAAACAAATGTATTTTGACACATCAATTTGTGAGTTATGTGTCTACATCACAGGTGAAATACTGAGAGGGTGAGTGGACTGACTGAATGATTCAAAATGATTCAAACACACACACACACACACACACACACACACACACACACACACACACACACACTCACTCACACACACACACACACACACACACACACACACACACACACACTCATTCACACACACTCTCTCACACCCCCCCCCCCCCCACCCCCCCACACCCCCACCCCGTACCTTTTCTGCTGGACGTCAAACAGAGTGACAGTGTCGGCTCTTTCAGCAGCAGACAGCCAGTGCCAGCGTAATAGATCCCCTCACAGTTAGGGGTCTGCATCTTCTTGGTGATCTCATTCTTCAGGTTCTTGATGACAATCTGGGAAAACACAAACACCCACAGTGCAAACAACAACAGACAATCTAGGATAAAACTCTAACAACTGGTTATCTCGTTCTTCAGGTCCTTGACAACAATCTGGGAAAACACACACACAAAAAAACAGACAATAGACAATCTGGAATAAAACTATTATGCCACAGAGAAAAAAAAGAAAGATCTGCAACTGTTTAAAGCGTCAGTACAGAGGTATCACAGCTGTGACACTGTTGTGTGACTGCCGATACAAGTGTAGTGTGATCTATCATACGACAAAATGCATGCGAGAACAAGTGTATCTAACTTCAAAGTTATGACAGTGCTGTTGAAAGTACAAGTGTATCAATTCAGGTGACAATACAATTGTATCTTCATTGCCATGGAATCTGTGCCAGTATGAGAGAACCGTGTCCATGATATGCCAGTATATGATGCATTACAAGTATACCCTAGCTGTGCCAATATGCAAATTAGTGCTAGAGAATAGTACAGGAGTGATGACTGTGACTGCCAGAGCAGGCAAAGCCTTCACAATCCGCAACAACACTGACCTGCATTTCTACACTATGACAAAGGTTTTTCTAAGTGGTTATTTGGAGCTACTTGCTCCAAAGGAAAGCACGTCACATGGTGCATTTTTTCTGTCTGTGCGTGCGCTTTTATTTTCGCTCAAGATCTTTAAAAAAAAAGGTCTTTGCTAACGAAAACTCACAATTCTCACAGATTTCTTTTTTGGATATGTGCTAGGTGCACATGTTTTACACAGAAACTGGTGTTTCTTGCCTGATCCAAAAGACTAGCACCCAGACCACTAGCTCAGGGGAGACAATCAACCCACCCTGTACAATACTCGAACCACAGACCCATGAATTCTCACTTTCTAGGCGATCGTGTTAGCCTCAAGCCCACCACCCTTGTGCCTCAGATGTGGCAGTGTGGGGTCAGTCTTACCGTGTGGGTTCTGTCCAGAACGGCGAACCTGTTCCGTGCCACCCACACCGCTGTCAGTCCGGCCGACCTCTTTCCCTCGGGGGCTGCAAAACAGGCTGGTTTTCAAACATCTCATCATTACAGTTACATCCCTTTTGAGAAAAAAATGCCACAACTGGTTTTAAAACTGAACAGAAAATCAAGCCATTAAAGAAACAGGTAAAATTTCAATTTATGGAAGACTAGCCCAATAACGAAAAATAGTCATATGACAAAAAAAAAAAAAGAAAAAAGGCAACTAATATTCAGGTTCTAAATCATTTATCTCACATCAAAATAACAACAAAATCAACAACATCAAAACCTATCAAAATTTTGATTACCTATCAAAATTTTGATTACCCGTTTATACAATACATTAACAACCAATAAACTACACCACATACCATACACCTTTACACATAGAAAAAAAATACCCTACAACATAACACATAGAAATAATAAATACCCCACATCATAACACTGAGAAATACCTTACAACATAACACATAAAAAAAATAATAAATACCCACATCTTAACACTCAGAAATACCCTACAACATAACACATAGAAATAATAAATACCCCACATCTTAACATCAGAAACAATAAATACCCCACACCAAACACTTAGAAACAATACACACCCTGCACTATAACACACAGAACCAATACATAAATCAATGGATAAATTATGTACCAGCTTAAAAAAAAAAAATGTAAATGATGAATTATGTACTAGCTTTCCACCTCCATAACTTAAACACCCAGCTAAAACAGTGTGCACTGCGGACCGACCAGGTGTATATACATGTCATGAGTCATGGATGTGTCAAAAGATATAAACAGCAGCTGAACAGTACAAAGGGAAAGAAAAATTCACTCACAGTCAGGATTTTGAGAGTCGCTGTCCTTGGGTACAAGGTAGAGGTCATAGGTGCTGTTCTCCAAGTTGGCTGCCGTCTGTACACACAGTCAACAATTTCCAACCATGAACAACGATAACAAGCATGCTACAGTGTCAAAATCTGAACATACGTACAGATATAGTAAGTAATTCACCTACCATTACCAACAACTACAATCTCATTTTATTGTCAAACCTGAACACATACACACAACAGACAGTTCACTAACCATGACCAACAATTACAATCACACAACAGTGTCAGATCTACACAGACATACACACAGCAGATAATTCACAGACCATAATCAACAATTACAACTGAACAATCACAATCAATCTGAACAATTGTACATACACAGCATAAAAGTCCCCAGCAATAAGAACAACTTACAGTCCCATCGTGAAGACAATTTTAAAACACATATGCACTGTTAAATGGAGTACAACATTCTGTTGGAGAAATAATCTATCATTTCCCATCCTGCTAACACTGCAAAATTCATATCCTTGACCAAATGAATTAAATTACTTCATACACAGCTAACGGTGACATTCTCCATGATTATGACCCTTGTGAAGGAAACACATATGCATTAAAGCAAACGTACACACTTGCTCTTCATCTAACACAAAAAACATGCACAGGAACATACACTTGTATACACAACTCAAGTCACTCTGTCACATACATGGTCTCAAACAGCAAAATTATACACAGATACATACACACTAGTCACTCTGTCACATACATGGACTCAAACAGCAAAATTATACACAGATACATACACACTACACATTGTAAAGAACACAAGCCATGCCCTTCACTAACACATGCTTTCAAAAGAAGCGCAAAGAATTCAGAGCAATGGATATTTCAAAGCTGTGTCTTTTCACTCCACGACTCGGCTCTGCTGAGCTACACTTTGCAACAAGCGCGGCACTGTAAAGCTGACAGAAGCCTGGAGATGGCATGTTTTTTTCTGAACTTTTAAACCGACTTTATTCACCAGTTTTGAATCAGTACTTGGTAACACTTGAAAGAGCTTTGTTCTTTCTGTCCCATCGTGTTTGATTTTCTTCTCCTAGTTAAGCAACCATTGAAGGTACAGATGCAAGTCAATGTAGCAAACTGTAACACACATACAAGCACAGATCCAAGCGCTGAGTTGTCTGCAAAGCTCTGTGTGCTGTACTACATGCATATGCGTCACTCTGAAGAAGCTTTTCAAGACATGTCACAAGATAAAATGCCCAGAGCAGAATGCCAGGTTTGAGCAGTCTCACAGCGCTGCCAATGGCTGCTTGGCGCACAAAATTGCTGGCAGGATAGGATTCAACCGCCTGACTTTTGGCTCATGGCTCTTTCGACCTTCATTCTTACATAAAGCTGGTCGCTAACCCTCATAAGAAATCAACAGCAGAAACAGTTTTTACCATGACAAGACTTCAAGGCAGCTTGTAAAGTTCTCACCTGCCATGTGACTTTTAGGCAAAAAGTAGTCATGTATCTACTGAGGCTCTATATGAAAATACGCGAGTGCATTGTGAACTAAGACGTGTCAAATGGTTTCAAACTCGTTTCACTGGACACCCAAGAAACACGGTGCTGCACACTTATTAAAAGCATGAAAGATTTTCAACTCCTTTGTGACAATGAACTAGGTCTTACAGTGCAGAGCAGAACAGCGTTCTCAGCTGGATTGTAAGACATGCTGCTCACTGGTGTTCGAGATCCACTGAAACAAACAGGTACACAAATGAACAAACTATGAAATGGCTGGCTCGATAGATAAACCAGCTATATCAAAGGTAAAGATGAAGGGTAGGTTCGCATATGGTTGAACAGTGGATCACTGAATAAACATACCTTCAACAACCTGTAGGGTTTTCTCTAGAACAAATGTAAAATACACGAGCGCTAATTCATGAGAATGACATTTAAGTGTGTGTGTGTGTGTGTGTGTGTGTGTGTGTGTGTGTGTGTGTGTGTGAACATGCATGTATGTGCAGATGAGTGTATGTGTGTGGGAGGGCCTGTGGCATATCTGCATGGCTCTGTGTGTGTGTGTGTGTGTGTGTGTGTGTGTGTGTGTGTGTGTGTGTGTGTGTGTGTGTGTGTGCGCGCGCGCGCGTGTGTGTGTGTACGTTCTCATTCACATTTCACTGCTTCTATCTAGCCATACTATACTTTCATAGCATGTCAAAAGCAGCAAATGTACACACCTCCCTTCATTAACTGATCCCTAATTAAAAAAATGACAGACCAAAGCTGTAATGAATATTGCTTACTTGGTACTTTGAACTAGCACTCTTAAAGTTTTTTCACACCATGTAGTGATAAATGCGCCTCTGCTCAACACATGTGCCGTTGCAAAAGCACACTATCCATTCAAAATTTATGAGACCAGTCTCCTGCATACTGTGTTGCAAAGTTGATCATAACAGTTTACATAAACAAGACTACCCACACTGGACTGGCCATTTCAGCAGTGAAGTACCTGTCCTGCTCCAGCTCCCTCCCTCTTCCACCCATTCCATCCACCTCACCTCCTCTCCTCCCCTCCCCTTCCCAACAATCTTAACTTTGTACACTTGTCACAACTGAGTTCATGTCTGATTTCCTGAAAGATATGTGGTAATGGCAGCTGTAGATGTTCTTTTCATATGATCCAACTGAGAATGTAACTGTTCAGAAAAAAAATTCTTGCCGTAATCTAGCAAGCTGGTGATCTTCATCATCTTATTTCCATGCACTCCCTCTGCCTCTCCCTCTCAACCAACATTCTTTTCACCATTTCAATATCTCTTGTTCACGCTTTCTCATGCACATCAGTCTCTTTTCCCTGCCCCTTACTTCATTCCTCCCACTTCATCTTTTCCCTCACAGTCACACAAATCTCTTCCTTTAACCCCCCCCCCCCCCCTCCTCCATCCCTCCTCCCTCTCCTCTCACCCTCTGAGCTGCATGATGGCAACGTCCTTGGAGTTGGTGAAGTCCAGGCGCCGCAGGAAGCGGTCCTTGACGTAGAACAGGATGTTCTGGTGCACGGCCATGGCCGGACGCTCCTTCTCTAGCTTGAAGATGATCATGCCATTGTCGTGACCTGCACACCACCACAACAACAATGATGTTCTCCATGTGGAAGACGATCATGCCATTGTCATGACCTGCACACCACGGAAACACAATGATGTTCTCCATGTGGAAGACGATCATGCCATTGTCGTGACCTGCACACCACCGCAACAACAATGATGTTCTCCATGTGGAAGATGATCATGCCATTGTCATAACCTGCACACCACGGAAACAATGATGTTCTCCATGTGGAAGACGATCATGCCATTGTCATAACCTGCACACCACGGAAACAATGATGTTCTCCATGTGGAAGATGATCATGCCATTGTCATGACCTGCACACCACGGAAACAATGATGTTCTCCATGTGGAAGACGATCATGCCATTGTCATGACCTGCACACCACCACAACAACAATGATGTTCTCCATGTGGAAGATGATCATACCATTGTCATGACCTGCACACCACGGAAACAATGATGTTCTCCATGTGGAAGACGATCATGCCATTGTCATGACCTGCACACCACCGCAACAACAATGATGTTCTCCATGTGGAAGATGATCATACCATTGTCATGACCTACACACCATGGAAACAATGATGTTCTCCATGTGGAAGATAACACCACTGTCATGACCTACATACCACCACCACAACAATGACATTCTCCATGTGGAAGATGATCACACCATCGTCATGACCTACACACCACAACAACAATGATGTACTCCATGTGGAAGATGATCATGCCATTGTCATAACCTGCACACCATGAAAACAATGATGTTCTTCATGTGGAAGATGATCATGCCATTGTCATGACCTACACACCACAACAGAAACAATGATGTTCTCCATGTGGAAGATGATCATGGTATTGTCATGACCTGCACACCACAACAGAACAATGATGTTCTCCATGTGGAAGACAATGACACCATTGTCATGACCTACACACCACAACAGAACAATGATGTTCTCCATGTGGAAGATGATAACACCATCGTCATGACCTACACACAAAAACAGAACAATGATGTTCTCCATGTGGAAAGACGATGACACCATTGTCGTGACCTACACACCACAACAGAACAATGATGTTCTCCATGTGGAAGACAATGACACCATTGTTGTGACCTACACACCACAACAGAACAATGATGTTCTCCATGTGGAAGACGATGACACCATTGTCGTGACCTACACACCACAACAGAACAATGATATTCTCCATGTGGAAGACAATGACACCATTGTCATGACCTACACACCACAACAGAACGATGTTCTCCATACAACAATGAAGACGATGACAC